>VZTA01002467.1:34433-64532 GCA_013398855.1 Mohoua ochrocephala | reverse complement strand
GAGGTCACCATGGAGGTCACCACGGAGGCCACCACGGAGGTCACCATGGAGGTCGCCACAGAGGTCGTCACGGAGGTTGCATGGAGGTCACCATGGAGGTCACCATGGAGGTCACCACGGAGGTCACCATGGAGGTCACCACGGAGGCCACCATGGAGGCCGCCATGGAGGTTGCCATGGAGTTTGCCATGGAGGTCGCCATGGAGGTCACCATGGAGGTCACCACGGAGGTCACCACGGAGGTCACCACGGAGGTCACCATGGAGGTCGCCATGGCAGTTGCCATGGCAGTTGCCATGGAGGTTGCCATGGAGGTCACCATGGAGGTCACCATGGAGGTCGCCATGGAGGTCGCCGTGGATGTCGCCATGGAGAGTGCCATGGAGAGTGCCATGGAGGGCACCATGGAGGTCACCATGGAGGTCACCATGGGCTCCTCCTGCAGCTCTCAGCCAAGTCTGCCCAGCACAGAAGTCCACACGCACACTCAGCCCATCACCTGCCCCATGCTGGTCAGTCCCAAGAAGTCATTGCTCCCCCCCCAGCTTTCCCTGCCCAGATTTCTGTCCGGCTCCCACTTTTGGAATTTTGGGTGCTTTCACCTGCACTTTGGGGAATGACCAATTTTACCCTGCCTGTCCCTACAACGTCCCCGTTAAGCCAGGGAAGAGAAGGGGATTTGGGAATATCCAGCCTCTCTGCCGTGCAGTGGAAGGGGCTGGGTGAAATCTGCTTCCCTGGGCAGGTCTGTTTTTGAAAAGCAATTACTGGCAGGGAAGACCAAATCCCGCATTCCTCAGCGAAGGAATCCGGATGATGTCACCTCCTGCCCGTGGCAGGAGCATTCCTGCCCTCGTTGCTCCCTCCAGGCAGCCCCTGCCTTTCCTCCAAATATTTGTTTTGGCTGGTTTTTTGGAAGCTTCCCATTACAAGGAATAACAGCAGGATGGGCTCTCCTACTGTAAGGTTTGTCCCTGACCAGCACGTTCGCAGGGCCGCGGGTTAATAGAGGCTCACATGTGTCAGCCAAAATTTTACTGCCAGTAGCAGAAGTGGGGGATTTGTTGGTTTTGTGGGTTTGGGGTTTTTTCTTCTCTTTTAGAATCTGTGTGGTTCAGTGCAGGCTGAGGGACATCAGAAATCTCTTAAAATAGAAGGTTCTCTGCTTCGCTAAACCACTTTGAACCAAATTCCTTTGATTTTCTTGTCTGTGTGCCTAGACTAGAGGCACGGAGACTGGCTTGTAATGCTGTGCCTTTCTCTCTCTCCCTTCCTATTAGGACACATCCAGCAGGACACATCTACTGAGGTGCCTAATGCCAGCCAGGACCTTTCCTAAACAACTGGCCTGGAATAAAGTGCCCTTTTGCCTGGCAGGGGAGTCCCAGTAGATGTTTCTGGGGAAAGGGTTGCAGGGGTGTGGAGCAAGTGTGGGGTGATGTGGAGGCAGGACCGTGTGCCATGTGCTCCTCAAGAGGTTAAAATCTCTGTGGTCTCCTCCAAGACTGGTTTTGAGGCACTTGGGTGGGATTTCATTGCCTAAACTTGGGTGATCCAACCTCCTTGGAGCTGAGCTCACCCTGTGAGGGTGGGGAGGCCCTGGCACAGGGTGCCCAGAGAAGCTGTGGCTGCTCCATCCCTGGCAGTGTCCAAGGCCAGGTTGGACGGGGCTTGGAGCAGCCTGGGACAGTGGAAGGTGTCCCTGCCCATGCCCCGGGGTTGGAACAACAACGTCCCTTCCAACCCAAACCATTCTGGGATTCTCTGACCTGCCTGACACCCAAGGACTGGTCTGGGACCCATCTCAGTTTCCAGCTCTTCTCTCCACTCCTTTAAATATCACCACCTGCTCTCAGGAACCAGGAGACCCGAAGCACACCCTGCCCAAGATGTGGTATCCCCCTGCAACTCTTTCCTGCTATTTTACATTTTAAACTGCCCTTAAGAGTTCCCATCCCACACCAAAGTGCTGCTCACACCCCATGGATCACCCACTTCTCCTTAGCACCTGTGATACTGGAGAAGGGAAGGTGGACACGGCTGGAGGGATCAGGAGCTGATTTTAAGATGGATAAATTCCTTCCCTGTGCTCCAAGATGACCCATCACTGGCACCTGAAGAAGTTTCCTACTCTCAGACTGATTCTGCAGGACTAATGGGAGAGGGATAATCCAGTGGCAAATGAAGAGCAGCAGGGTGGTTTTTGTGAGGTGCCTGTGAGGTTCAATCACTCCAAACCCCACAGACGACGACGGGATCTCACCAAGTCACTGATTTCACTAAAACCCGAGCTGGGACACTGAGATCCTACAAAGACACAGGGAGAGGAGCAGAGGGATGGAAGTGAGCTGCATTTCCAGTGCCAGCACAAGGTATTGCCCCACATCTGAGCGTGGTTTGGGTTATAAAAACCCCACATTTAAGCAACCGCGTTTTTTTCCCCAGCTGCAGCCTCTTGCATCTGCTGAGCGTCTTGTTCTGCCGGGCTGTGAGCGGGGACAGGAGCCCGAGGCACTGAGATCTGTCCCTCTCGGTGCCAGATGTGACCTTCGCTGGCAAAATGGCTAAACCTGGATGGATCCCACCCCGCTGACGGATGAAATCATCTCTCCTTCCCCACGGGGGGACCGCAGGCAGCAGCAGCCCCTCGGAGCCAAGCAGGAGCCGGGCATTTCGCAGCCCCAGCCCTAAACCAACCCCTCTCCAATTAGCGCAGGGCTTTCATCAGCGCTCTGTTGTTTTTCAGCTGCGGCGATAAAAGGCTCCGGCGAACATTTCAAACCGTACATAAACTCCAGCCTGCCAACATAAACACCATAAAAACACTCCCTGTAAATCAGAGCTCGCCCTCGCTAGAACTATTCCAATTCTCCGGAATGGCTAAAAAAAAAGTGCCGAGGGCTGCCAGGAGGCTCTGCAGCCACGGGATCCGGGAGGCAGGGACACGAGCAGGGAGAAAGCTTGCGAGAAAGCAGCTGCCCAGAGCAGAGCTTCCTCCTCATCCTCCCACCCCGGGATCTCCAGGAGAGCTCCGCTCATGGAGGAATGAATAAAGGAGCTCCACGCCCACACGTGTCCCGGCCAGCGCACGAAACCTCGTGCGTGTTTGCCCTTAGACACAGAATTTCTTGCAGGGAGCTGCTCCTCCGAGCTGGCCACGTCCCTCTCTGCTGTAACAGCCAGGAGTGAGGTTATCCCACGCGGCAGCTTCAAAAGCCCCCACAGCTCACGCTGACCTTGAGGACGGACGCAGGAGATCAAACCCTGCATTTGCCACCAGTTTTCCCTGATCTCCAGGCAGAAACAGCCTCGGCCAAACCCTACGGCAGCCCCGAGAGCCAAGCGGGGGCAGGTCCGGAGCAGCCCCCAGGCAGGGAGCAGCCCCAGCTCTGCTCATTTTGCTGTGGGTCCCACCCTCAGAAAGACCAGCCCCAGGTCATCTCCTAGGCTGAGACCTAAGGAGAGGACACAGAAGTTCTCCCTTTTCCCAAAATCCCAGATGGGGTCCATCTCCCTGCCGCGGGGATTCCCGGCAGAGCTCCGCTCCCCGGCTGCAGCTCCCCGGCTGCAGCTCCTCACCTCTGCGCTCCCACCGGGATGCCGGGCAGGTCTCCATGCCCCGGGCAGGGATGCCTCATGCTCCACCAGGCCAGCGCTCCCCAGCGCACGCCGCCTCCATTCTCTGCAAAGCTCTGGCTCCATTCAAGCAGGCGCTGAAGCTACGGCTGATCTCACCCGTCTCCCTGCGGCCCCGCAGCATGGAAAATGCTTTGTCCGGGGATTCTGCGAGCCCGAGAGCGACCACCTCCCACCAAGCCAAGCCAAGCATGCAACAAAGCCCCCGTGAGAGGCAGCCTTCCTCTGGATGCCCTCGGAGAAGCGGCTGCGGGAGCGGAGAGCGGCTCCTCCCGAGCGCAGCATCGCTGCTCCGGCAGCTGGAGCATCCCGGGAGCCATCAGCCCTCCCCGGAGCCCCGGCAAGAACTAATGGGTTGTGGCATGTGGCATGACCCTAAACACCTACCCAAACCAGCCCGGGGTGGCCCTGACACAGCCCGTGGGCTCTGGGGGCTGAGGCCAGCACAGGGTCCTGGCCCTGGTGGTCTCCCCTTTCCTGGGGGGATCCAACCACGACCCCCAAGGAGAAGCCACGCTATCAAACGAGGTTGTGCCTACAGCGGGGGTGGCTTTGCAACGCCCGTGGCATCATCTTTTCTCTCTCTCCCTCTCCCCTCCTCTTCTCCAGCACCGCTTTTCATTATCAGCTTGATCTGTTTTGACTCGAAACTCTGCAGAGCCGGCGCTGGCTCCCATCTCCCCGGAGCCACGAGGTGCTCGCATCGCACCGATCGCAAGAGGAGAGCGAGCACAGGGCTGCTCTGGAGCTGCAGAAAGCCCCGGGGGAGAGCTGGCAGTGCTCGCACAGGCCACCGGGTCACCCAACACAGCCCGAGCCGCGGAGACATCGCCTGCTCCCGCATCGTGTCACTGGAGAGCGGCTCCTCCCCGGGGCTCCGAGCGGAGACACGGGCAGGGGGAGGCAGGGTGGAGGCAGGGGGGGGACAGGGGGAGCCGCCTGCCCTGGAAAGGAAACGAGGACATTCATTTCTTAGCCAACCTGGTTAACTATTTCTGTCTGGCAACGTAGAGGAAAAGGGCTGGGCAGAGCCCTGAGCAAATCCATTGTCCCCGGCAGGAAAAAAAAAAAAAAAAAAAGGATGATAAAAACGTGCCTGGAGGAATTTGGCTCGGGTTCGTGTTTGAACCGGCTTCAGGTTTCCGAAGCAGAGGCTTCCGGATGCGCGGCGGGTGTTCTCGGGGGCTGGAAGCGGTGGGGAACATGATTTGGGGTCGTGGGTTGGATTAACTCTGCCTTGATCCGGAGGGTGAGACAGAGAAGGGGTTGGAGCACCCGAAGATGCTCAAGGCTGGGCTGGAAGTGATGCCTCGCCACGGTGGGGGACGAGCCCTGTTTCTGGGCTGTTTTCCCGTGATTTTGCCCATTTACACCCCACCGCTGGTGCCATCAGGGGCTCGTTGCCCTCGCTGGGCCCCCGCCCTGTGTTTGCTTCACACCAAGCAGGGCACTCGCACAGCTCCGGGCCAAGCCCAGGGTAAGAGGGTGTTAAAAAAGGGTCAGAAATAACAAAGCAAAGCAGAAACGCAGCCTCGGGAGGTGCCGAGCTGCCTCAATCCTTGCTCTGGACCTGATCTCTGAGGAAATGGGGATGCTGGGTGTAAACCCCACAGAAAAGAGGGTCTTGTGACCTCACCACAGTTGCTGGCTCCTGTGGGGCAGCCGGTGCCACCCTGTCACCCCCCTCCCGGTGCTGACAGGGCCCAGCTGGTGGTGGCATCTCCCAGGGATGATGAGTGGGGACAAGGCTGTTGAGAGTGTCATTAATGATCAGGGTGATGAGACCAGACTCAAGTTGGGGGGAGCAGTGCTTCTCTCTTGAGGTCCTCACGGACATCCCAAAAAATACACCAGGAAAGGACAAGATGCAGCCAAAAAAATTTCAGCTGGATAGGAAATAAAAGTGTCCCTGACAAGCACGGGGAGCTGGTGGGATCCTCACCTCCCGAGGGACCTTCAGCCTCTGCTGTCCTGTGATTGCACAACTCACCCTCAGATCCCCACACCGTGCCCGGCATTCCCACACCTCCACACCCACTGGTGGCCAGGAAAAGTTGGAATCCTCCCCGGGAGGATGGAAAAGGAGCAAAAAGTCAAACTGCAGAAGGGAGCGTGCAGCTCTCAGAGGAGCAATTCTGACCTGCTCGAGGGCTTGGCTTGTCCTTATAAAGTCACCTCATTCCTTGGGGACAGCTCAGGACACCCGAGGGTGGGACATGAGATCCTCACCCTCTGAGGGTGCAGCCAGAGAAACAGTGGGACAACCCACAGCAACCAAAACACGGGAGAGGCAGGGAGAGAAACAAATTACTCCAGCAAAGTTTATCCTCGTGTGCCTTAATTAATTTATAGGATGGGGCTCCTCCTTTTCTGTCCATTTTCACTGTCTTCTACTGCTACAGCCCCTGGTTGCAACAGTGACGTGCAGAAATCCCACAAAAACTCCTTTATTTTCCCTTCTCCTGGCAGCGAGGAGCAGAAACCACGTGGATTTCCGTGGCTGGTCAGCACGATCTCAGAGGGACAGAGCGGGTCAAAGGGAGCTGTGCAGCCTCAAAACCGACCCTTGGGATGAACACTGGGTGGAAGAACTCCAAACAGGCCATAAATTACAGGAGAAGAGAGCCCTCTCCAGCACTGGGACCCTGCAGGGGTATGGTGCACACCACATCGGATTGCTGGGGAAGGAGGGGTCTCCTTATGACACACACCCAAAAAAAAAACCCTCCTGGGATTTTGGCCTTGGATGAGACCCAAGGATTGGGTCGGAAATGGCTCTCCCAGCTCGCAGGAGGAGCGCAAGGTGCAGATTCCCCATCTGCCTCCCTGTTCCCACCCGTCTGGAGCTGAGTTAGGTTGGGATTTCCTCCCTCCGACTTTCTAAGGAAGCTTTGGACGCAGGGCAGGTTGCCCTCCTGTGGCATTCCAAGGTAATTTGGGGGAAAGGAGAAGGTGCCTGTGTGGCCTCCTAGGATTTAAGGGACTCTGTTTCCCCTTTGGGGGTATGGGAATGCTCCCTCACCTCCCACCAGGAGAGGACACAGCTCTCTGCCATCAAGCTGAGCTTAAATAAATTCATTAAGCCAAGCTCCTGTACTTGGGATAGATGGGAAGGGCATTTTGGGATGGGAGGAGGTGGAGAGAGGAGTGCCTTCCCAGGCCACCTCATGAACAGGGAGGGCTCAGGAGCTCCTCCCAGCCCCTCTCTCCAGGAAATCCTTTGGACAAGCACTGGTTGCAACTAAATCTGCGGAGATCTGAAGGTAGAAGGGACAGAAATCAGGGTCACCCATCAGCCACGGGGAAGATCTTAAGGATTTAAAATGATGGGACAATTAAAAGCTGTGGAAAAGCAACAGCATCTCCTCATGAGGTTCATCTCAGGACCTTGAGGTGGGGATTGGGGATCCACGTTGGAGATCCCACCCCAGAGGAGCATCCTGGGTGTTTGGGAGCCAAAGGAGAGTTTTCCCTCAAGGAAGGTTGGCCAAGAAGATGAGGCCACCAAGGAGCAGGTTCAGCTCCCAGTGGTGGTGATGCTGCCGAGCCACGGGCTCCCCGTGCCTCAGTTTCCCCAGCTGCACAGGAGGGAACCCCTCCTTTGCAAGGTGTTTGGGGTGTGAGGAGGAAAAGTGCTCACAGCCTCGGATCTCACTTTAAAAACAAGCCAAAAGCACCTCACAGAGGAGATAAACTTAGCAGTGGGTATTGTGTCCGTGGATTAGAGACACCAGCTGCAAATCCACATCTCCTGCTGGGATCAGCCCCTGTGGGTGCTGCTCTCCAGCTGTGCCTGTTCTCAAAGCCCAGCTCGTGATGCAGGATCTGAACTGATGATCCCAGAGCCAGGAGGATGCAGATCCCAAAATCTGCAGAAGCCTCAGGAATGTACCACAGGATCAGCAGGAAAACCAGAGCCTGGTTTTCCTCCCCCCAACTCTGGTGGTCTGGGATAGGAGGAGGTTTGGGATAGGGACTGGCCAGGGGGTCCCAGAGCACAGAGGGGTTCCATAGAATCCCAGAATGGATTGGGTTGGAAGAAACCTTAAAGATCATCTCATTCCACCCCCCTGCCATGGACAGGGACACCTTCCACTATCCCAGGTTGCTCCAAGCCTCGTCCAACCTGGCCTTGGACACTTCCAGGGATCCAGGGGCAGCCACAGCTTCTCTGGGCAACCCCATGCCAGGCCCTCACCACCTTCACTGGGAAGAATTTCTTCCTTTTTTCCACGAGGAAAAAGCTAAACTGGTTTAATCCCGAACTCCCCGGAGATGGATTTGCACTGCCCTGCGTGCCGGGGGATGATTTACGCCAGTGAAGTGTGCACAAACTGATGCCAAATAGGGATGTCGTGCCTCTTACCCCGGCAGGAAAGGCAACACACGAATCTCAGCCTCAGCAAACGCGTTTCCCACCCAAATAATCGGGAAAGAGCAGAAAATGAAGAGCAGGGAAGAGCGGGGTGGGAGCAGAGGTGGGGGGGTTGCAGCACAGGGAGGGGATCTGTGAAGTGCTGGGAACCAGCCGAGCTAAAAACCACCAGCAAAACACCAACACGAAAGTGGAGGGGGGGGGAACAAAACAAAACAAACCCAAAAGTAACGTACGGAGAAGCGCTGGGCTCAGTCCTTCCCAAAATTGTCCCATCCTGTCCAGCCGTGGATCCCCGTCCCTGCCCGGCGCCGCTCCCGGCGCCGCTTTCCTCCCTCCCACCCCGCCAAAGCCAGGCTCTGACGTGGAAAGGGGAAAGCTCCTCTGAAACTGGCACTGCAAGACCCAGCGTTCCCCGGGACAGCAAGGATTCCTTTAGTTTCCCTTTATTTTCCCTTTATTTTTGGGGATTTTTTCCTTCTCAGCACGCAGAAAAAAAAACGCCATAAAAAAAAAAGAAGAGTGCGGCGAATAACTCCAGAGCCAAGAGCGGTGCTTATGGAAAAGAAATCAAATAATTCAAAGAGTCGAAGGGTTTAGGGCTAAAAATAGCAAGGAGAGCTCCTTGGAGCAGGAGAGGGAGGCGGGAAGCGGAGGTGCTGCAGCAGGATAAGAAATGCTTCCTTCTTGTTTAGGATTTCTTTTCTTTTCCTTCTCAAACTTGGCGAAAAGTCGGCTGCAAACTCTCCCTGTCCTTACAGCCACAGTGAAACACTGCAGCACCACCAAAAACTTCATTTTCCCCCCGATTTTTAACTCCAAAGCAGTGCCTGTTGCTGAAATCTTTGTGGTTTCAGTGTTTTATGCTGACCAGAGGCTCCCATCCCAGCCCCTCTTCATCCCCGTCCTCCCTTCCCAACCCCGTTTGGGGGAACAGCTGGAAGCATCTCCCTGCTCCGTGGAGAACAGCTGGAAGGGAGAGCAGCTGGAAGGGCACAGAGGGGACATTTTCCTCCTCCCTCAGCCCCTCCTGCTCTCTGCCACACGGGGATTTTTCCCCTGAGCACGTCTCTGGCTGCAGAGGGGTGGATGTTGCCCCTCACCCAAACCCACAATTAAATTCAATTAAATAGTTGCCCCATCCAGAGGCCACAACCTTTGGCACGTCGTCATCTGTTCCTTCCCATTGCCAGCTTACATGATTTTATGGCTGACCTCACAAAAATTGATGTTTGCCTTAAAGGCCCCACGTTGTGAGGGGAGGTTTGGCTTCCAGGAGTCCAAATCAGCGAGGTTTTGCTCGCTGCCATTAAAGAAAACCCCAAAACGGAACAAATTTGGCATGAAGAAGGCCCAAAACCTTCAAAATCTGATGGCTCTTAATCTCTTACACTTACATGACCCCCAGCATGTGTTAAGCAGCTCCCACCATGTGAAACTCCTCAAAATAACTTGGTTTTTCCTGGTTTTAAGGGAATTTCAAGAGATGTCCTTGCTCCTCCAGAACAGCCGGGATGGAGCAGCCAAGTTTTCATCCTCTTATTTAATTCCTCGAGTGTGTTCCTGCTCTCCAGCTGCTTTAGGGGAGGAACAAGCTGGGAACAGCCTGGCTGAGCGTGCTGAGGGGGTTTGTGTTCCCAGAAGGAGTTTTCCAGAGGAAATCAGCTCCTAGGATGCCCCAGGGATGGAGGAGGAGGAGGAGGAGCAAGGAGAAGAGAGGCATCGCCACAGCGCCTGCTCCTGCAGCTGCTGCCGCCCTTGAGACAGTCACAAGCCCGAAGTTCAGCCCAAATCCAAGGATTTCAAGGAGATTTTGGGCAAGGAAAACACCCTCACCAGAAAATGCATAGGGAAATTCCTTTTGGAATCACACAGCCTGAAAACAACCTTAAATATGCTCCTAAAAAATCTCAGCCTTGCTCTGTATCAGTCTCAGAGCACAATTTCATTCAGCCTCGTTTAAAACAGTTGCCAGCAAAATCCCCGATCCGAATTTTAAGGGATTCTCCAGACCCCAAGTGGAGTTGGATTCCTGTATCTTATACAAATATTTAATGCAAAACATTTTGCAGGCTCAGGAAGAAATTATCATTTTCACGGCTCTCAATGCTGCCTTGATAGATGTGATGCATAAAAAACACACTCAAACATATAAAATATAATAAATACACAATCCATTATGAGGATCAGTGAAACAGTGACGCAGCCTCCCGGGGTGAGGACCATCTTTTCTCTCCCAAATCCACAATCCCTCCCCATCAGTGCCCCCTTCCCCATCAGTGCCCCCCTCCCCAGAGCCCCATCCTGCTTAGGAGGTGCCGATCGAGCCGTACCTTTCACAGCCAGGAAAAATAAACAGGTGCCCGTGGAGCTGCGGATCTTCACCGCATAACCAGAGCCCGGGGTGGGGGAGAAGCCCTGTGGCAGCACCAGCACCAGCACAGCCCTGCAACAAAGCCAAGGAGCAGGCGATTATTCCCGGGCATCTCTCTGCCAGGCACAATACGGCAGCGTGTCACTGTCCCCGCTCAATGGCACCATTGTCCCCTCCCGAGCCGCGGCTCCTGCGGGTGGTGGCACAGGGAGAAGCTTCTGCTCCTCGGAGAGCTCCGAAAAGGCTTCGTCCCACTGCTGGAGAGGAGTGGAGGTTTTGTTTGGGATCCCTGGTTTTGCCTGGACAGCAGCAGTGGGGTGAGGTTCCTCCAGGAGAGGAAGGAAATAGGATCTCGGGTGGGATAAATCGGGGATGGGAGGATTGGGTTGAGAAGGGGAGTTCGCAGCTCACTGATGGAACAGGGAGATGCTCCCAGGGGGATTTTGTTGGGATCCCTTGCAGGAGTTTGCATCCGGATGCTGCATCCAGGGGAAGAGCACACTGAGGAGCTGGAGAAAGCTTGGAATCCTGGAATGGTTTGGGTTGGAAGGGACCTTAAAGACCACCCAGTGCCACCCCTGCCACCTTCCCCTATCCCAGGCTGCTCCAAGTCCCATCCAGCCTGGCCTTGGACACTCCCAGGGATCCAGGGGCAGCCACAGCTGCTCTGGGCAATGGAGGGAGCACGGTCAGGGCTGGAGGATGGGGTGCACAGGGAGAGGCTCAGCAGGGAGACTTTGTTGATAAATACAACTCTTAAATGGGAAAGTGGTGAGAAAACAGAGACGAAACATTCTCAGAGGCCCAGAGAGGCAGCACATCTGTGGCAGCCACGGTGGTGGGAATGCACAAGGGGAGATCCTGCCTGCCTTTGGAAACACCAGGAGCTGCTGCAAGAACACCAGCGACATTTCTTCCCTATAGGACAAGAGGGATCAGGTTGGATTTCAGGAATGAAACCAGTAAAGAGCCCAGAGATGCCACCACAGCCTTGCTGTGGGATGAAGCTGCAGTGGGATGACCCCAAGGAGCGGCAGCATCTGTGCTTGGGAAGACAGATGGGGTGAACAAAACACGGTGTATTAAAATATATATATATATAAAAAAAGGCAAATTAAATGTGGAAATGCTGGCTGATGGAGCTCCTGGGGATGCTGGCAGGGGCAGGGAGTGCAGGCAGCACCCAGGGCAGGGAGCAGAGGGATGTTCCCGGGATGACCGTGGGTGCTGGGCTCGCTGGGCTCCGCAGGTCAGGCCGCTGCAGGAACGAGCAATCGGATCCCAAATCGATGGAACACGTGAGATCACCCTCCCCGCTCAGGGGGACAGTCTGACAGGCACTCACCCCACCAACACCACTCCAGGGAGGGACATTATCCCTCTGCTCTGGGCTGTGGCACCAGTTTCCCCTCTCCACCCAAACTGGGGTGCTGTTTTCTCCCTCCAGTCCACTCCCCCATATCCAGGAGGCATCGTAGGATTTCAACCATGTTCAAAGCAAGGGATGCAGCTCACGTACCTTGCTTTTCCAACCAGGAAAAGTAATAAATCTCCTCTTTTTTCTCATCCTAATACCTGGTATCTCCAGGTCAGCACATTGGTGGTGACTGGAGCATTGCTGTTGGCTTTTTGAGGGTTTTTTTCCCATCACCTCCACATTAGGGAGCCAGGCCACCCCTAAAGTTCAATGCCCACCACACAGGCACCTGATTTTCCTCAAGACTTGATACAAACAGGAGCAGCAACCCCTGATCCTTCAGGGAATATCTGCAAATTAATGCTGGGCTGATGACTTGGGCACTGAGGGGGCACAGCTGCCCTGTCTTTCCCTGTGCCCATTGGACCCAGCTCCCAGGGGTCTTATTCCCACGTGGCTTCAATAAAACAATCCCCTCTACGTGGAAAGTGAGGAATATTTATCTATATTTGCCCAGCTCCACCTGGACACTGGAATTTTGCCTTTTCTGCCTCCCTTGCATCTCCGGAGATGGGGAAAGCAAAATCAGGAAAAACATCCTGTTCTCCCTTCTTTTTGTGGCCGGACAGAGAGGAATCAGGCAATCAGGAGGGGGATGCACCCCCGATTCCACGAGCATCCTGTTGTTCCGGTGGCTGTACCAGTTGCCACGGCACAATGGGAATCGCAGATGGCTTCTGGTTATTTACAGGGCTGGACTCATGTCCGGGACAAGCAGAGTCCCAGCTGCTGCTGCTGGAAAAAGTCGAGCCCGTGCTGGATTCCCGAGTTGTGGAGGCTGGGAGCGGGGCTGGGCTGGGCTGGGTGAGCGGGGAGCAGGGGGAGGATGCCGGGCCGTGCGTGCCATCGCGGCCGGAGCCGGCCGCGGTTATGGATCGGCGTCCCGCGCTCTCCAGGGATGACACAGTTGCACATCCAGTCGATGCGGCTGACCCAAATACAAGGCAGGCACAGCCCAGCCCCTGATCCAGCTGCCAAGGCCACTCTTCAGCCTCGTGGAGCTGATGGGGATGGCAGAACTCCTACGAGCACCCTGGAGCATCCAGAGCCAAGGGATGCTCGACAGAAAATTCCATCCTCCCACACAACTTCCTTTCCAGCAGCAGCACGGCCAGAGAAAAGCCCTGGAGGAGCAATGCTCTGGCCAAGGGATGCTGGCACAGATCCCACCTGGATCAGTTTTCCCAGGGAGGGTTATTGGCTGGTGTGGGATAATGGGACCTACCTGTGGTCAGTGTTGGTGGTGCTGGTCGGAGTCTCAGCGCGAGGCGGCGGCAGCTGGAGCGTGGTGGTCACCTCCCTGTCCTGTGGGAGAGCACAAGGGACATCAGGATACCCTGGCATGGATCACATCACCCATCCCAGCTGCAACCCCCTGAAAAAAAACCCACGATCCTCATGGCTGGGGAAATCCATCCCAAGCCCACCTCCCTCTGCTCCCACAGGTTCCAGTGCTCTTTATCCAATTCGGAGCAGCTGGGAGCTGCCAGAGGTTTTTGCACCCTGGCGGATTGGGGAACACGGGCAGGTGGCACCACTGTGGAGGGATGAGGATGAGACCCCCAATTCCCTGCTCTCGACTGTTTGAAGTCATGCAGGCTGCTGGAGGATTTCCTAGGAGATGTTTCCATCATACTGGACAGAGCAGGAAAAAAGCTGTCTGCCAAAAGGGGTGGGAATCAGTGGCTGAACACCCTCTCCAGCAGATCCCAGGAGTTTTTCCTCCCGGGATAACTTCTGACAGCACTCAGGACACCCACGACACGCCCTCCCCGTGTCCCAACACGAGCTCATCCCACACTTCCATACCTGGGGTGCTCAGTCCCAGCGCTGCCGTGGGAAACGCGCGCGGAGCGAGCCGGACGCTGAGGGACAAGCAGGAAAATCAGGGTTATTCCTCCTCCTTTTTCCCCTCGTTGCTCATTTTCTACGCCGGCTGCCCAATTACTTCCCAGGCCGGCTCTGCCCCGCGGTGCCTTTCTGCAGTGGCATGGAAGGAAGCCTGAAAATCAGAGCTGCCTCCAACGGCACTGAGATGCCAAGGAAAACCACGGCAAGGACGAGTCTCTGGACCGTGGGCTCATCAGGATGGGGGCAAATTGGCTTTGGGCTAATTTTGGCTGCTTCAGGCTGTCCTGGAGTGTGGATTCAGCTTTTTTTCTTGGATGATTCGGGCTTTGGGGACTGCCTGCCCTCCTGCATCCCTGCACAATGTCCTTCCCAGGCAGGGTCTTGGTGCCTTTGGGTCAGAGCAGAGGTCACCTCTGTATCCAAACCCCACATTCACTCCTTGAAGGGGTATTGCTATTGCCAAAGAGCTTGGGAAGGCAGGAGAAATGAAAAATGGGGGGGGGGAAATAATGAGCTCCTGCCCCAAAAGCAGCGTGTCAGCCTGGATTCAGCAAAAAACAATGCGATGACTGCAAAGCAACAGCTTTGAAGCAAAAGTGCTACAGGGGGTTGCTATTTTTTTGGCATCGGCTCTGAAATATCCTCAGCCTCAGACAGGAGAGCTCCCAGGGCAGGTTTTATCCCAGCTTTTACCATCCCCTGCACTCCTCTTCCTCCCCCAGCATCCTCCTCCTGCAGGGATGTAGGTGCTGCCACGTTTCCCAAAGCATTTCAGCCGAAAAAAAGCTGAAGTCTGTCCAAATTTATCTCAGTCTGACGGAACAGTGAATATATAGTTATATAAAACCCCTATTTCTGACGTTTCTGGAAGCAACCCAGGAGCGGGCCTGTTCCTTCACTCAGGGTACCCCGAGATGGGAACAGCACCTTCCTGCCTGGAAGATCTCCTAGGTGGGAAAAAGGGTCCTCCAGGAGGAGCATCTTTAATCACAGACAACCCCCTGGGCCAAAAGGCTCCTGTACCCTCACTCTGCCAGTCTGATCCCTCGATCCCAGCCCCACACCGAGCACTGGGAGCAGATGTTTGCAGATGTGGAGAACCCAGCATTTGACACCTGCCACGCTCAGCGTGGTCCTTGCCTGCCCCAGGGATGTGGGAATGCAACACCCCAACGAGCCAGCACCGAGCCCACGGATCCAGAAAGGCATTTATGGCCGCAAACACAATCACCAAAACAGACATCCCATTTCTGAGGGTGCAGGAATTAAACTCGTTTCAACAAGTGCCTTCACCCACCCAGCTCTGGGATCCGAAGCACGGCACGGTTCCTCCAAAACACCAAACCCGGAGAGGGGGGCACTGCTGACAGCACCCAAAACGACCCCCTGGAGATGCTCCACAGCCGTGTCACCCGCTCGGGGACCAGGTCACCCGCTCAGGGACCAGCCTGGCTCCACCACCCACTCCTGCTTCCTCGGCTTCCCATCGCCATCCCGACGGCCATCCCGTCACCTCGCGTTAGCACCGGCGTTCCGGGCGCTCTCCGTCCGCTCCGGCACACGCAGCAGCTGCAGCGGGGCACCCCACCAGGGCAGGATATTCCGGACTCCCCTCTCCCTTCCCCTCCACCAGGGAAGGGGGGACACAAACGATCCCAATGATTTGTTTTCCCCCCCGTTTCCCGAGCGCTGCCACACGGGCTGGAGCACGGCTCCCGTCCCCAGGTGCACTCACCTCTCCCGCAGGGATGTGCCGAGGCCGGGCCGGGGGCGCTGGCAGGAGGGATCCGCAGGGAGCAGCTGGGCACTTCCATCTGGTGACAGCCCCGCAGGTGCCACACGGTGGCCGCAGAGCCCCGGACTGAGGCGGGCGCCGTGTCCTGCACCTCCTGCTCCACGACTCCGGCGCGTTCCCGCTGCCGTTCCTGCCATCTAGAGGGGACCTTTCCCCACTGCAAACGTGTCCCTCAAATTACAACGAAATCCCACGGTTCAAGAAGGAAAAATGATCAGAGTCCATCACTTGATGGCGCAGGAAGAGCCTGGATGCAGCGGTTCACACACGAACCCACACGGGATTTTCCTGCTTGCCTAACCAGTTCCAGAACCAAGCAATGGGAAACCCACGGCAACAGGAAGGGATATTTTCTAGGAAATTGAGGAAAGATGTATCAAACCAGTCCAAGAGAGGTAAAGGATCAAAATAATCATCACATCATGGTTGTGAATGCAAGGTACTAAAAGGGTGGCCCAAGGGGAGTTTCTGCTTGTTCTCTCCATAAGGTGGAAGATGGAGGTTTGGAGATGACCTGGATCAAGAGGTAGTGCAGAGCGGATGGATGAACTGGAGGGATGGGATGTGAAGGGGATGAAACCCAAAAACTGAGTGTTCAGGTACAAACCTGCTCTGGGAAGATGTGGTTTGGGTGAGAAAATGCCCCAGCCTGGCACTGCAGGGCCCAGCTGCTGCTGGGCTCTGGGGTTTGGGCAGGAAAACAGCTGGAAGTCACCACCTGTGGGCTGGGAGCTCTGACAGACTGGTTATTCCATAAAATGGAATCCCAGAATGATTTGGGTTGGAAGGGACCTCAAAGCTCATCCAGTGCCACCCCCTGCCATGGGCAGGGACACCTTCCACTGTCCCAGGCTGCTCCAAGCCCTGTCCAGCCTGGCCTCGGACACTGCCAGGGATCCAGGGGTAGCCCCAGCTTCTCTGGGCACCCTGTGCCAGGGCCTCCCCACCCTCCCAGCCAAGAATTCCTTCCCAATATCCCATCTAAACCTTGTCCCCTTTCAGTTTAAAGCCACTCCCTGTGTCCTGTCCCTCCATGCCTTGTCCCCAATCCCTCTCCAGCTCTCCTGGAGCCCCTTTAGGCCCTGGAAGGGGCTCTGAGCTCTCACCAGGGCCTTCTCTTTTCCAGGTGAACACCCCCAGCTCTTCCAGCCTGGCTCCATAGTTTTCACAGTGTGAGAAATCAACCCCTCCAAGGACCCTCAGGACCTGCTGGAGGGACCAAAGAGTTTGGAAGTTTCACAAAAACATCAAGGTTAAGGATAAAGAAAATTAGGGAAGTAAAGTGCAAAGCTCTCTAGGTCTCAGAGCAGAGACCTGTACAAGCAGCAGTTCCTGGATGCCATGGATTCCCCCTAGGAAAAGGGATTTATTGCTGCCTTCAAGCACATCAGCCCAAAAGGCTGCAAAGCTTAGGAGGGAAATCTTTTCTCCCCCAACTTGTAGGTATAAAAGCATCAAAAAAAATCAACCTGCACCCGAACTCGAGTGGGACAACACAAGAATTCCATGATTAGTGGTGGAATACCAGGGAAGTTCACAGGATTTTTTCCCCCAGAAGAAAAGGCAGTGGATGGATGATAAAATAGAGTGGCATCAACTGGCAAAAAATCCAGCAGTGGGATCCCAAGCCATGTGCTGGGGCTGCAGGTGCCCAAACACAGCTCCTCTGCAGCCTTCCAAACTGGAAGCTTTTTTTGCCCCTTTGGCAGCTCCCAAAGAATCTGGAGGTACAAACCTGGGGGAGCACGTGCTGAGCATGCAGCGAACAGAAACACAAGCATGAGCAGGTTTCCTTTTCCTTCCTTTTAATATAAACATCCTAGGGTAAGGTGGGAGTAGGAGCAGCCTAAAGGGAATGTCTTTTTGGAATAAAACGGTGCAACGTGCTTCGGGAATGATGTGCAAAATTAAAACACCCAAGCAGGGTCAGCTCAGGACTTCCTGGATTCTTCGGTCTTCTTGATTTCCTGCAAGGAGATCAGGAAAGAGACTGAGAATCTGCCACTCTTTGGGGAACAACTCTTGGTTTCACAGCTCAGGAAACCAGGAGCGACCAACAACTCAGACCAGCTCCACCACATCACAGGACCAAGCTCTGAGTTCACCTTAGGGACAAGGCAAGCTTTTACCTGGAAGCTCCAGAAACAGGAATCCCCTTCTCTGCCACCCAGGGATGAAGGTTTATTTTGTCCCAACTCAGGATTGTGTTGGATTCATTTCCTACTCTTAGGCCACTGATCCATCATCACCTGTACTCAATCTATCCCTCAGCAGCTCAAACCAGACCAAGCGTGGGATGAGGTGACAATTCTGTGGCTGCCTAAGGACAGACCCTCACCTGCCTGGCCCAGGAACAAGGTGGAAAAAAGCCCCCAAGGACTCACCTCCAGCAGCACCTCCTTCAATTCGGAATAGGCCTTTTCTAAATCATCGTTAATGATGACCAGGTCGAACAGCCCAGGCTCTTTACCTGGGGAAGGAGATGAGGACAGAGTTAGAGGAGAATGTTTCCTCCCTGTGGCACCTCTTGTGCACGAAGTCCTGTGGCATTTTAATATTATTTTTTAGTAGTATTATTATTATTTCAGCTGCTGCTAATGAGCTGCTCTGCCAACCACCCCCAAGGAACTGCAGTGGGAAATGCAGCAGTGCTTGGATCCAGCTCGGCTCATGCCAAGCCCTGCCAGCACTGCTGGAGAGCACAAATCAGATGTTCCCACAAAAACCAGCTCCCAAACCACCCAGGCGTCCCCTCTCCCTGCACACCTCACCCCAAGGACTTACTGAGCTCCAGGTCCACGCGAGCTGCAGTCAAACGTTTCAGTAAACTCTCTTCTGTCTCAGTCTTTCGGTCCCGTAGCCTTTTCTCCTAAAGCCAAGGACAGAGACATTAAAGAAATGAGTGTTCTGAAAGCTGCAGGCAGAAACCACCCCCCACCCCTGAGGCCGGTGCTGTCTGTGACCACGGGCACGTGAGAACACCCTGTAAAGGGTGAGGGGCCTCACTTACAGCCCAGTGCAAACCAGTGGCCAAACTGGCCTTGAGATCTCCTACCCAGAAGTTCAGGGTCCCAGGTTTCTTTTACCTCCCTCTCATTTATTTATTTTTCCAGGTACTGCTGGAAATGAGATCTCTCTGCTGGGCTCTGGCATCTGGTGCTGCTGGCTTCCTCCTCCACAAACTCAACGAGAAACAGAGACTGCCTGATGTACTGAGAGCAAGAGGGGAGAGTCAGGAGTTGTCCTCATGTGTCCTCATCCCTCTCTGAACCACGACAGTGATTCCACTTCTGCAAGAGTCCCACTGCAATCACTTACATAGGGTAAGACCAGAGGGGCATAGAATTTATGGTGCTGCACAGAACCAGCCTCCCTGGGTTTAACTTTAACAGTGGAGGCAAATCTCAGCACAAAATCCTTCTCTCCCCAGCATGGAGCATAATCAATGCATTTAAAGACTGGCCACGCTGCGATGGAGTCCATAACCAAAGGTGTGGAAAACATCCAGGAAGGACTCGAAAAATACACCACAGGAAGATTTATCCCTGAGAGCCAGAGGCTGGGGAGCTGGACTGGGCAGAGAAACGCTCGGGAACATCCTCCCCACCTAGTGCAGGGCCCTGAGGAACACAGAGGTGGCTGAGGGAAGGGGGAGCCCCGCAGCTGCAGAGCCGGACGCTGATTACCTCTAACTGCTAACGGCAAAGCAAGGCGGGCGCTCACCAGGATCTCAATGGACGGCGGCTGCACCGAGATGTAGATGGGGTTCAGGTCGGTCTTCTTGATGTTCTTCACGCCCTGGATGTCGATGTCGAGGACACAGATCTGGTTCTGGGCCTGCACGGCCTGCACAGCTCCTTTACTGGGGACACAGCACACAGGGAAAAGGGTCAGAGCGCCCGGGGCGGGGTTTGGGGTGTCCCCCGCCAGCAGCGGGTGAACCTCCCAGGGCTCCCCTGTGCCCAGGCTGTGGCAGGAGAGGACAGAGCCTGCTGTGCCCTTGAAAAAGGGTTTCTCCAAGTGTCCCTGCTCCACCCTAGAGCTGCTGTCTCCTGCTAGAGAGGCTGGCAAAGCCGTGCTGGAAGGTGTGGAAATGGATCGTGTGTGACCATACCCCACAGGACGGGTGGGATGTCTGTAAACTCCTGCCTTGGCAGAGCTCCACCTTCTAGAGGAAAGTTCCCTGCCCATGGCAGGGGGTTGGAACTCGATGATCTTTAGGTCCCTTCCAACCTAAACTATCCTGGGATTCTGTGACAGACATGGAAACAACCTTCACCAAAGAGCAAAACCACTGAGAACTTCCCTTCTCCAGAAGCCACTGACTCCACAGCTCTCCTGAAGGATGGACATGGATGCTCCATCTGGGTCACAAGATCCACTTCATTCTCCACCTAATTTTTCCAAGTGGTGGCCTTTATATGCTGTTAAAGACAATCCCTCTTCCCCAACATGGGGAATTGCCTCAAGCTTTTTAATCATTTATTATTATTCACTGATGAGATTTAGGAAGGAGCAGAAAGGATTGGTGAGAACTTCAATTATTCTTCTAAGCATGAGGGACTCTCCATTTTATCCCACATCTGATCAGGAACATCCTCAGAGACTTGGAGAGGAAACAGGCTTGGAGAGAGTCTGGATTTATTTTGTTTGCAAACTGGTCTTTATTGCTGAGGATTTTGGGGTTTATTTCAGCCTCCCACCACTACAGGGAGTGTGGATACACAGAGGGGGCCCAAACAAACCCAAGTATATCATTTAATTTGGAAAAGTACCAAACTCCTGCATATATTTCAGGGAAATTGGCTGAGGAGAGATGTCTTCTCAGCATCCAGCCCAAGAAAAAGGCACCAAAATCAACTCCACGCACGCTCCAGGCACCAGGGAGCAGCCATCTGCTGGATTAGGCAGGGCACAGGAGGTGGAAGGAAGCCTGGACTACACAGGATGAAGCCAGGGATTAAGGAGCCTGAACTCCATTTCTCCTTGGAGCTGGGTATGTGGGAGAAGAGCTTTCAGCTTTCAGGCTGACTTTTCTTGCCAAACCTGTCAAGGCCAGGGCCTGCAGCACGTTCAGTCCAGGGGCCTTATGCTGGCAACTCCCACAAGGAAACTTATCATGGAATCATGGAATGTTCTGGGTTGGAAGAGACCCTAAGGATCATCTCATTCCAATCCCCTGCCATGGGCAGGGACACCTTCCACGATCCCAGGGTGATCCAAGCCCTGTCCAACCTGGCCTTGGGCACTTCCAGGGATCCAGGGGCAGCCACAGCCTCTCTGGGCACCCTGTGCCTCATCACCCTCACAGTAAAGAATTTAACTCAGAAGGAAACTTTGCCATCTCCAAAAATCCCTTAAGAACACACGCTCAGCTCTTCAAGAAACATCGAGCCCTCTTGAAAAGCAGGCAAATTTCTTTAATGCCCGTAATTAAATACATCAAGAAACATTTAACCTCCCTCCTCAGCGGGTCCTTTACTAAAGCACCACAATTTTCTCCCAATAATTATCTAAGATATCTGACTCCTAATTAACATTCCACCTCATGTTTTATTGATCAGCAGCTCCAACGCTGAGGGCGAAGCTATTTTAGAACCCACTCAACTCTTTAACCCCAGTCAGGGGTGCCACGAGATTTATCTGCTCATAACCCAACACTTCACCACAGCAGCACATAACAGACAGCACAGGCATGGCTTCTGATCCCAAATTTATGGAATCCCAGAATAGTTTGGATTGGAAAGGGTCTTTAAGACCATCTAATTCCAGCCCCTGTGGCACAGGCAGGGACACCTGACCTACCTTGTCCCGTACATGTTCCCAGAGAACTCCGCGTGCTCGATGAATTCACCGGCATCGATTTCTTTCTGCATTTCCTCTCTGGTCACAAAGTGATAATCTGGAGAAGGGAAAATGGGGGAAACAGACAGAAATTAAAAGTCTTGAAGGTGGAGTTCATGGTCAAAGTGACACCCGTGGGTTTTTGTGGGAGGAGACACTTAAAATCTGCTTCAGACAATGCAGAGATTCGCTTCCTACTTCCACACCAGTTGTCCAAATACCTGCTCAAAACATTCTGGAGTTTTCTGTGTGGCAAAAAATGCTCCTCTACCCCATTTTTTATGTCCTTTCCCATTCCTGGTGCAGTGGGAACCTCTCTCCCCTTGCCTACAGGTGTGGGACACATTACAGCAGGGCTGGCAAGGCCTTTAATTGGAAAGGATTTATAATTAAAGACCAGAATGGGATGAGAGAGAGGGAGATAAAAGGGAACATCAAAACCAAACGAACTAAAAAGGAATAGTTCTTCATCTTCTGTCGAAATTCCTCTCTTTATTTCAGAGGAAAAACTGTCATTGGAAATGAAGAACAAACCTCATTTGATTGTTTCTGAAATATGCAAATAAATGAAAAAAAACAGCTGGGCACAAGCTATGAATGCAGCTAAAACCATCTCATTAAGCAGCTGCACCTCCCAAAGCAGTGGCCATTGGAGGAATCTCCCCAGAGCTGCCTGGAACTTTGGAAAATCAAATCACCCACCACCCAAGCTCAAAGCAGGGTACCTAAAATGAGAGCCCAGCTTTGAAAACCTGAATTATTTGGAGAGTCCAATGAGACAGAACCAACTGCAACAGGGCTCACCTTTGCCATTCACTTCTCCAGGTCTTGGCTGCCTTGTGGTATCTGCAGGGGGAAAAAAAATTAAAAGATAAAACCAGCCTTGTAAGTTCTGTACATCACCCAAGGGTGTTGCAGGATCAAAGAAATGCCAAAGTCTAAGTGGCACAAGGACCTCTAGGAAAAAAATAATCTCTACCAAGAGGCAATTTAGGAAAAATAAGGTTTAGTTTGAAGTGAGATGAGAGGCTCAGATGAAGCAAGAGCATAGGATGACACACACACACAAAATAGATAAATTTTTGTCTGCTCCCATAACATTTAATTTTTAAATATCTAGTATTTGCTCTTTCATGGTGGAGTGAATCCAGATCTCAAAGCACAAATTTTACGTGCAGCAAGCAAAGCGTTGAGACATTAAAACACATTTTGGTAATGGACTTAAAAACAAACACCTTGCAAAGCTCCATGTAAAAATCAAATGGCTCGTGAAGCAGGAATGTGGGGGGATTTTACTTTCAGAGCCAAGAGTCACTCAGAAGAATCTTGTTTCCTCTCTGAGTTGTGTTTAGAGATGTGGGGAGTCACCAGGCATGGAAAGATGCTGCTCCAGACCAATCTTGGACTTGCCACTCAATACCAGGAGTAAAAGGTATCCTGAATTATTTAAACATCCCCCAAGAGCCCACAGACAGACTGGGGCACAGGCAAGACATGAAAAATCATTATTTGGGGTATAAATAGAGCTCCAGAGGTAGGAACTCCCGAACTCCTCCACAGCCCATCCCTGGATACTCACGGGAGACGCTGAAGCCAAAGATATTCTCATAATCTTTGAGCAATTTCTTTAACAAAGTGCTTTTCCCTGCACCCGATGGGCCACTCAGAACCACTGGCCTTGGTCCCTGCATGACTGGGGAGAGACAGAGAAAGGAGTCTGGTTAGAAACACACATGGAAACACAGCTGTGGAGTCCCAGGAGTGCTCAGCCCCTCAAAACAGCACCAATCCCTGACCCTTGGTGTCAAGGATTCACCCCTCTCCCCATCACAGGCGGCTGGTGCAGAGAGGAAAGGGAACCCAGAGATGTGGGCAAGGCCCAGCATCTCCTGGCACCAAAAAGTCCACCAGCCTGACCAAGAATCAACACCTTGGTATGGAAAGCAGATATGGGAAGAGATAAAAGGAAAACCACAGGTGACCAAAAGGTCAGTTTGACACTATAAAAGCACTGCAGATCATCACGGAGGCAGGAGTCTCTCACACACTCCTTGGGAACGTGCGAGACTTCTCCCCACAGCCTGGATACAACTTCGTGGTTGCTTCTCTGGAAATTGAGGGAAAGGATTTCCATGTGTGCTCCATCAGGAATTGGATGGTAAGAAACATTGGATCCCAAGCTATATTATTTCTCTGCTAGCTGTAAAATTAATAGTTCCTTTAACCCCACGTGTGTGTAACACTCATCTCTTTTTGCCTTATCCCTGTGCAGTGATAGTCTGGTTTAAGTCGTATGTCTGTCAGTTTTACATCTATTAAATAAATAATTCATTCTATAACAGACTGAATCAGCCATTATTAAAGAACTTGTGAATGAGAGTGGGTTTTGGGGTGCTGGCCACCTCAGTAAAGCCACTGCCTGCTGCCAGAGGCCTGGGCAAAAGGCAGGGACTGATTTGAACTCCCACATTTAATTCCTAACACTTGGGTAGGAATTTCTGCAGGAAAATCTGAAATGAGGTAAAATCACAAGCCCAGAGCTGATAAGAAGCACTGGGAGTGCAGAACACTCACTTCTCAAGAGACTGAGGTTAAACTCATAGGATGTCACCCAAAGGAGAAGGAAACTGGGCTCCAGCTGCCACTAAACTGGGATGATTCAAGCCAGCTGTTCTCCATCACCATGGGTGGGTCTCACTGGGACCAAAATCCTAAGGAAAACTCTCTCCAACAGGAACGAAATCCTGTTTGTGCCTGGTGGCTTTTGGAATCGTGGGACAGAGGTACAATCCCAGCCCCTTCCCTCTCACAGGGAAAAAGGAGCTTCAAGGAGAGTTTGCAGGGTAAGACTTTGGAGTTCTCCATCACCAACCCCCAAACCCTTGCACCAGAATCTGAACTCGGGTGTAATCGCTGCCAGGAACACGCTCTGGGGTTTATTCTCATATTTCCTGGAGCACCGACTCCACCTGGAGGTATTTCATGGCAAGAAAGAAAGGTTCAGTTCCTGGTACAGGTTAAAAAAAAGGCACCCTGGGGCCACACAGAACTTGCTGCAGTTTTGTTCAGCCAGAAAGAAAGAAAGAAAGGAAAAAAAAGTGTTTTCATGTTCCTGCATCTTTGAGGAGGAAGAAAGGTTAATTATCCACATGGGAAAAAGAAGAAAATGCTGTATAAGGGTACAGGGGGTACCACTGGGGACCCTCATCCATCGGCAGCTTCCAAACCAGAAGTGATGCCGAGGGTGGGACAAATCAAACGAGTTCTTCCCGTTTAAAAACAACTACTTTCAGCAAGCAGTAAAATCCCTGAAAAAGCAATTTTTTTAACCTCCTGGGCTGGGTGTGGCCTGGCCAGCCACCGGCCGAGAGGCAGATAATGCCTTTCCATTTTAAATTAGCTCATAGCAATGTCACCCTGACCTTAGACATCACTTTTCAAACAGCCTTAAGCCAAATGCTGTCTCACCAGAGCGGCCGCGGGCTAATCCAGCCGGGCTCGCTCCCTGACCCCGCCTGCGTGAGCAGCGGGACACCTCCTCGGCCCTAAATCCCTCCCTCAGGCAGCACCGGCAGCCGGAGAATTACACAACTTTTCCCTCTGCTCCCCTGAGGATACTCGTCTGCCTGGAGTTCATCCCGGGCTGTGCGAAGGGACGGGATATTAATACACAAAGGCCGAGGAGGTGCCGACAGCGGCGGCGTGGGCGGTACCAACACCCACGGTCAATAAGCATCCACAAGGAAATTCCTTTATTCCTTCTTTTTTGTTTCTGCTTAGCGCCCTCCAGGTGCTGCAGCCCCACAGATCCAACAGATGAGATCTTGGAGGACCAGTCTCATCACCACACTGCCAGATTAGGCTCCATCATCCCAAAAACAGAAGGCTGAACAAACTCTAAGAAGCCCTTTGGGGACCTTCAAACCATTCCTTTGGTCCTTAAACCTCCGTAATTTCCAAAAAACCACAGGTTTTGCCTAAATATTCCATACCAGAAGAAAGCACCAGGGAGAGGCCACTCAGCAAGGAAGCAGAGCAGTCCCTGAGGGGTCACCCAAAGCATTTCCCTCTCTCCTGTCCCCTCCCAGGACTTCTCTCCCTCATAATTCCATCAGGGGAGCCCTAAGCACTCCTTGGAAAACATTCCACACAAATTCATCACCCTTCACACATCCCCGTGGCCTCACACCACGTCTGCTCTCCAACACTGTTCCTTCAGCACACGGCAGCTTCCACAAGCCCCCCAAAAGCCCCCCAAATGACTCTAGGAGGCCAGCATGGATTTGTCCAAGTGTTCCTGGACAAACCCTTCCACGATCCAGCTGTGCCAACAAGAACTGCTCTGGATGCACAAATCCCAGCCCTAGATCCCAGCCAGACGGAAAAGAGCTTTCCCCTCTTCTCCCTCCAAATTTCACCTGCCCTTTAGCAAACACCAGTAGAAAACCAGGAATTTAAAGCTGCCCAAATCACTCCCAATCGTTTCATCCCACCCCAGACAAACTGGGAAGGGAGGGGGCAGAGGAATGGGCTGGGAGCAGGCTCCAACACATCCTTACCTTTTCCTTGTCCTCCCTTCCAGGCAAGGCAAGCAGTCCAGCCCCTGGCAGCAGCACAGGCTCCTGGGGACAGAGCTGGGCTATTTGTGAGCTCCTAAAGCCTTAATTAATGAGGCTCAGTTTCAAGATGGCCAATGAGAACAATCCCGCTGGGCTTTAATCTCCCCTCCTGGTTCCTCCTCCGCTCCCCTGCTCTCTCCTGCCTGGCAAAGCTGCATCAAACACCCACAAGAGGCTGAGGGATGACAGCCCTTGCTGGTCTGGGATTATGGAAAACAGCAAAACTGTCCCTGCAGTCGCTGAAGGCACACGGATTTCACCTGGGCAGAACCCTGGAATGGTTTGTGTTGGAAGGGACCTTCCAGACCATCTCATTCCAAACCTCCTGCCATGGATGAGGACAATTTCCACTAGACCAGGCTGCTCCAAGCCCTGTCCAAGCTGGAACACTCCCAGGCACTTTCCTCCTGCAGGCAACACTCCTCCTCCTCCTCCTTTGGACCAAACCCACACAGCTTCACCTCGGGTCCACGACCACAAAGGCGACAGGAAAACTCCTTCTCCTGCTCACAGATCCAAACCACGCCCCACCACTTCCACACTGGGACCCTCTCCTTTATTTCACTCCCTTTTCTTTCCCCAAAACACTCATAACTAAGAGAAAAGACACCTGGGTTGTGATCACGTCTCACTTCCTCCAAAACTGGGCTAAAAATAACTGAAAGACTTGCAGGTGCTTCCTCTTGCCTCCCTCGTGAATCCCTTCTGAGATTCACTGGAGATCTCCTTTCTGCTGGAGATCTGCAGAGGAAAACTGAGAGGGAGAGCGTTGGTTTAACACAACCTGCATCAGCTGAGCAGTGAGAAGCAGAGGGAGGAGTTGCTCCAGGTGTCAGAGCTGGGATTTTTCTACAAGCCCTGGAATATACACACAACACACATACAACAAACTGTACACAAACAAACAGTTTCCCTGTCATTCCTGAGGTGCCTGGGGGCATGCAGAGATCCACTCACACTCCAGCGTGGGGATGCTGAAAAGCTGCGATCTGGTGAGGAACTCAGAGAGAGAAGACCCCTTGCTTCCACAGACAGAGAGAGAAAACCCTTGCTTCCACAAACACAGAGAGAGAAGACCCTTGCTTCCACAGACAGAGACAGAAAGAGCCCTTGCTTCCAAACTAGAACAGCTTATTCCTAAAAGACTAAACAGCATGAACTAAAATGACCCACGCTGGGCAGTTGTGGGATGACTGTTTTGCCCGTGGGAGGGACACACAGGTCAGGAGGTACTGCTCTTTCATGAAAATTAGAACCTCACTAGAGAAATTCACAGAGAGCTGTCTCCCGTGGGAAGGACCCCATGGCACAACACAAAAAAAACTCCTTTCTCTGAAGGAACTGAAGAAAGATTCCTAGAAAGTAAAAGACTGACCAAAACCCCGTGTTCTGTCTCCCTGCGCTGTCGGTGGGAAAGAGGGAGAGGGCTGGGAAGTAAATAAATGTTCTAAAGGTTTATTTTAGTTCTTACCACCCTTTTTCCTTTTAATTCTGTTAATAATAAATTTTCTTTATGCTGTTCAAGTCTTGAACCTGTTTTGCCTTTAAGTGTTTTTTCCCCTAATCCTTACCTCAACTCATGAAATCTTTGATTTAATTTCCCCTCCTCTGCTCAGCCGTAGCAGAGGAAAACACGAGGGTGGGTTTTTAGGGGTGCCCAACACTTGGCCAACGTCAAACCCCGACAGGGAACAAAAGCCATTTCCACTCCTGGATGATGGGAGCTGGGCCCTCACAGGAGGAAGGACGGCAAAGACTGGGAATTTCACAGAAAAGTTTGGTTGGAAGTGACCTCAAAGCTCATCCAGTGCCACCCCTGCCATGGCCAGGGACACCTCCCACTGTCCCAGGGTGCTCCAAACCCCGCTGAACCCGGCCTTGGGCACTGCCAGGGATGGAGCATCCACAACTTCCCAGGGCAATCCCACAACGTCCCTGCCCTCATTCCCTGCTCCCCCAAACAGCTCCTCCCCCCACCAACCCAGAGCCCTCAAAACCCACAGGTAAAGCAACAAAAGAATCCCCCAAACCCCAGGTCTGATGGGTTCTCTCTCCTGTTTGGTTCCCAGCCCAGGAATGCATCAGTGCGTCGCATTTCCAAGCTGTCTGCAGCAGGAACATCACCAAGATGGAGTTATTTTAGGCAGAAGCTGAATTTTCCCCCCGTTTTGTCAGATTTTGGCATTTTCAGAGCAGCCAGTCTGCAAATATCCAGCACAGAGTTTCCTAAAAATGGGTTGGGATCCAGCCTAAGCCACCAAAACCACTGCAGAGTCGATCGGCAAGAGAACAGCCCGACTAATTAACAACATTAATTATCTGCCACACCTGGGACGGAGGACAAACAGCCCCAAAAAAAGCCCTCTGGGCTGCAAAAAGACGAGGTGATCACTGCAGGAGGATGCAGAAGGTTGTCCCCAAGGCAAAGGAGGTTTCCTGGTCTGCTTCTGCTGCTAAATTCACCCTGGATTTTACCTCGTAGGTGGCAACACAACCAGGGGAGCAAAGGACAGACATCACAAGAGTTAAACAAATTAAAACTGATTAGCAGAGAGGCTTTAGGAGGAAGGCAAAGCCCCCTTATGAAGAAGAAAAGAAGATTAAAGTACAGTTTCCCTGGAGCCTTGAGAAAGGTCTCCTGGATTAGGATTATAATCCCAGCCCCTATTTTTAGCAGGTTTGTTATAAAGGTGCCACCCCCACCTTTGTAAGATTTTTGGGCGGGTTCCAAAGAGGGAGAGAGCTCCTGCTGTGACAGACAGGGAATTATCTGCAGCACTGGAACGGGAGCAGGGAGGTCCCAGCCTTCTGACTTTAGCCATCCTGTGAGGAGCAGAGCATCCCACAGCAGCACAGAGCTGGAACTCAGCCACCTTTTGCCTGGAAATAATTAGCTAAAAAGCACTAATTAGCCCCTCTACCGGCTGCACTCCTGGCTCGCAGGCAAGCAGTGATGCTGCGGAGGAGACATGAACCACTTGCTCAAGGTCACTGCAGAAATCAGGGAGGTCCAAGCCAGTTATTCCAAGATCATATCCTGCTGTAAACCAGACCAGTTCAACCCACCAGTAGGATGAAACCAGTTTACCCACCTGGGAAAACCTCGACAGAGGTGAAGCTCACACAGGTGTGGTTTTAACCATCCACTTCCCCACACGTGTTTCACCACAGAGCGCTTTGTCTCAGGATACCTGAGGGATGCTTATCCCTAAACCCCTCTTACCTCATCGCATCCCACAGGGCCCACAAACCCCACCTGATTCCACAAGCACGTCCCTGTCTGGCTCATCTAACCGGGCACAGGGACACGGTGGAGCGACCCTGGAGCAGCTCGGTGATGGGTGTGGATGTCGGGAAGGGCACACAGCCAGCCCAGGGACAGCCCCCGGGGGGCTGCCACCTGTCCCACCCCCCTCAGCCATGCCACACGGATAACACGGGACATGCAGGATGCAATGGATCGGGGGGAGCTCAGCCTCCCTCATCCAGGGGGTCCTGTGGGGGATCAGCACTCCCAAGCCGGCACCTCAGTGCCCCGGCACCCCTCAACCAAGGGACTGAGGACCCCCATGAGGCACTCAGCAGCCTGAGGCCGGCTGGGAGCCCTCAGCTCAGGGCTCCCACGAGGGGCAGGGGGCCCTCAGCCCAGGACCTCCGTGAGCGGCTGAGCATCGCGGGGCCTGCTGGACCCCCTCAGCCCAAGGCCTTTCTGAGGGGATGACCACCCCAGGGCCAGCCAGGACTCCTCAGTCCAGGGCTCCCAAGAGGGGCTGAGCACCCCGGGACCCCTCAGCAGAGGAACCCCAGGAGGAGCTCGGCACCCCAGGGCAGGCTGGGCCCCCTGGGCCAAAGGCCCCTGTGAGGGGCTGAGGACCCCGGAGCCGGCCAGGACCCTTCATTCCAAGCCCCCGTGAGGGGGCTGAACGCCCCGAGATCCCTCAGCCGAGGACCCCTGCGAGTGACCGAGCTCCTCGGGCTGGTTGGACCCCCTCTGTCCATGGCCCTTGCGAGGTCTCGGCACGCCGTGGGCGGCCGTGCCCCCTCAGCCTGCGGTCCCCACGAGGGTGCGAGCCCCGGGCCCCATCCCCGCTCACCCGCCCGGGCGATGCCCGCCCCGCGCATCCGCCC
>VZTA01002467.1:12134-30894 GCA_013398855.1 Mohoua ochrocephala | reverse complement strand
CCGTGCACCCCCTTCCACCTCCGTGTTATAAACCCCCCTTTCCAGCCTGTAACACCCCCCCAAAGGCCTTTGGTTGCTCCACTGACCCCTGGGGGGGCCAAATTTGCTTCCCTGCACCTTCAGGAGCCCCCCCAGAGTTGCATGGAGGATCTGGAGTGGGTAATCCCAGGCTGATCCCTTTGCAGGTCACCGGATTCCCCCCGAATCTGCTGCGGGGTGCGGCACCATGTTCGGCTCCTCCCGGGGCGGGGTCCGGGGGGGCCAGGATCAGTTCAGCTGGGAGGATGTCAAGACAGACAAACAGCGTGAGAATTACCTGGGTAAGGGCTGATCCTGCTCAAACCCCCCCCGTCCCACCCTCCCCGTCCCCTCTGCCACGGTTTTGGGGTGCGATGACGTTGAGGGGGAGTCGTGGTTCCCCCCACAGGGAACTCCCTGATGGCGCCGGTGGGCCGGTGGCAGAAGGGGAAGGACCTGACCTGGTATGCCAAGGGCAAGAAGGACACGGCCCCCCCATTATCCCGGGAGGAAGAGCTGGCTGCCGTCCGCCTGGCCGAGCAGGAGGCCATGATGGCAGCACTGTGAGTCCACACCCCGCAAACACCCCAAAAAACAGGGGGTTGCAAAGCCTCCCCGCACCCATCACCTGCTCTTGTTTTTATAGGGGCTACAAGAACTTGAAGAGGCAGCCCACGGGCCTCAGCAAGGAGGTAACAGGGGTACCACGTGTCCCCCCGGTGACACCTGGGGGTGTCCCCTCCCCTCGGCTCTGATTTTGGGGACACACACAGGACACTGTCCCCCCCTCCCCACAGGACCTGGCTGAGGTGTGCAAGCGGGATGGCGCTGAGCGGGACGAGAAGGACGTGGATCGGGTGGTGGGTTTGGGCAGCTCCAGGTAAGAAGCGAGGATCCTGCACCAATTCCAGGACAATTATTATTAGATTGTTTGATTTTACCTTTTTTATGCTTTTTTTGGTGTGGTCTCTCCGCAGTGGCAGCGCTGGCCGGGTGATGCTCTCCAAGGAGGACAAGGAGGCGGCCAAGATGGGGCTCTCCGTCTTCACGGTATGGTGCCAGTCACGTTGTCCTTGGAAGGTTCAAAAATAGATGGGAAAATGCAAAAAACTGTGCCCCACACTTGGAATATTTTATTGAATAACCAACCTGGGTATTGTAGCACAGAGACCTGCAGGAGTTCATTTGTGGGGCTTTAATTTGGAAGCAGCTCTCAAGGGTATTCTGATTTTTTCCCCAAATGTAATTTAAGTTTTTTTTCTCCAAGTTTAAAGGGAGAAAACCCCTTTGTCTTGTAATTACAAGCTATGGGCTCGTGGATTCACTCCGTATTTTTTCCCCTCTCCAACTTTAGCACCAGAAAGTCTCCAGCAGCCCAGAGACATCTGGCTCCAAGAAGAAGCAGGAAAAGGAGGAGAAGGTGGAGGAGAAACGGTGAGGATTTTTCCCACTTTGGTGGGAAATCACCAGAAAAACCCTGGGTTTGTGGGAAATATTTTACAAAATGTTTCCATGGCTCTGTTTGGCACTGGGCTTGTTCTGCATCTGTCTGAATCATCCCCAAAAGCCTCTGTGGGCTTCTCCTTGGCAAAGGAGGGATGTGGTGGGATGTGCCTGGAAAAAGGGATGGGGATGAGTTTTTGGAGCCAGAGGGATGCACAGTGCAGGGATTCTCATTGCTTGATCTCTTCCCCGCAGACCTGAGAGCAGCAGCAAAAAATCCAAAAAGGAGAAAAAGAAGGAGAAAAAGAACAAGAAAAGGAAGAAACATAAGAAGGAGAAGAAGAAGGACAAGGACAAGCATTCCAAGAAGGATGCTGCCCCATCATCTTCCGACTCTTCCCCGGATCGGGATAAGAGGTAACTGGGTTAGGATGGGGCACCATCAGTGGAAAACGGGATGAAGGATTCAGGAGAGGCATCACGATGTCCCACTGGCACCTCCTGCCTTTCCAAAATCCCTTTTCCACCCCCAGAATCACCTTGTTGGCATCCCCAAGATGAAGGATTCAGGAGAGGCATCACGATGTCCCACTGGCACCTCCTGCCTTTCCAAAATCCCTTTTCCACCCCCAGAATCACCTTGTTGGCATCCCCAAGATGAAGGATTCAGGAGAGGCATCACGATGTCCCACTGGCACCTCCTGCCTTTCCAAAATCCCTTTTCCACCCCCAGAATCACCTTGTTGGCATCCCCAAGATGAAGGATTCAGGAGAGGCATCACGATGTCCCACTGGCACCTCCTGCCTTTCCAAAATCCCTTTTCCACCCCCAGAATCACCTTGTTGGCATCCCCAAGATGAAGGATTCAGGAGAGGCATCACGATGTCCCACTGGCACCTCCTGCCTTTCCAAAATCCCTTTTCCACCCCCAGAATCACCTCGTTGGCATCCCCAAGATCCCCGCTGTCACTTGCCCCGTCTCCCCGCAGGCACCACCGCAGGAAAACGCAGCAGCACTCGGAGCCGTCGCGGCACGGCAGCCGGCGGCGGCACGACACGGAATCCTCGGCNCGGCGCAAGGGCAGGAAGAGGAGCCGGTCCCGGTCCCCCCCGGCCCGCGGCGTCCGGCAGCGCCACGACACCGACTCGGAGGACTGAGGGGGGGGCCTGGGGGTGTTTCAGGGAGATCTTCCATAGAGTTTATATTTTTTAAGGTGATGAAATTAAAAAGGCCGCAGCTCCGCGGGTGCCGGGGCAGAGTCTGGCAAAGGGCATTAAGGTCGTGGTGCCGACAGCCCCTTCCCTGCCCGCCCAGGGGCAGCAGCAGCAGGTGTGGGGGGCAGCAGGGCCCTGGGCGGCCTTCTCCTCACTCCCCAGCTCCATCCATCCAGGCAGGATTGAGCACGGAGGATGCTGTGGGGTTGGGGACTGGTGCTGGGGTGGTTCTGGCTGTGGTGCTGAAAATGCTGTGGATACCTCGTGTTTATGTATAGAGACTTTGGAAGAGATTATTATTATTATTATTGGGTTTTTTGTCTTCTTTCCCTGCCCTTGAGTGCTTGCCAGCACAGTGCCTGAAGAGTTTCTTTCTTTAAAAATTCCTTAAGTTCTTCAGCTGCATGGATGGGACCTTTAAGCTCATCCAGTTCCAATCCCCCTGCCATGAGCGGGGACACCTTCCCCCGGACCAGGTTGCTCCAAGCCCTGTCCAGCCTGGCCTTGGACACTTAAATAATTCCTCAATTTATGGGGAGAAAGTGGATGGGACCAGGTGTGTTCCATAGGCTTTGGCCCTGGCCACATCCATCCACCCCAAGGAGCAGCAAACTCCATTCCCATCCCTGATTTAAACCCACAGAACAGGATTATTTATGTTCCTGGCATACTGCAAAATGGGAATTTCACATCAATAAATAGAAATACTGATCCGAATGGAAAGGGCTTGTCCCGAGCAGCTCCGGAGCATCGCCGGCTGCACAAGGGCCTCGTTTGTGTAATTAATGATGCAACTGAAGACAGGGAGGGTTTGTGTGTCTTGGTGGACAAAAGCCCAGTGGGACCGTGCTCAGGAGCTGACAAAGCCCTTCTGTCCCACCGTGCTGGGCCCGAGCACTGGGAGATGCTGCGGAGCCGTCACAGCCTTCGGTGATCCCCAGCCCAACGCGATTTTTGGGGCTGACAACCTCTTGGCACGAGGGCTGTTCCTCGTGCTCTGAGCAGCTGCACAGCCAGATCCGTCCCAGGGATCCCCATGGCACAGCTGGGGTGGCCCCGAGCCCGTGCACTCCTTGGCCGAGGGCTCTGACCCTGCTGGGCTGAGCTCAGGGTCACCTCCGGGGGATTTTGGGATCCAAACTGTGGCTGGAGCTTGCTGGGAGCATCCCAGAGCAGGGCTGTGCCTAATGGGAACTGGGCACTGGGAGCAACAGGGTGAAAAGGGAACCAGGGAGAGGGGAAACACCACAGCAAGCAGAGGAAAAACACCACAAATCCCAAATCCCAGTGTCCTGCTCCCTCCATGGGCTCCCACTTCCCATCCTCAGCTCCCCCAAGCAGAGGGGATGGGTGCTGGGGCAGGGCTGGGCTCTGCCAGGGTGATTTGCACCCACAGCTCCACAGCAAAGGGAGGATGCTGAGCTGCCCAGCACCGTGGCAGAGGGGCCGTGACACTGCTGTCCCAGCTCAGTTCAGCTCTCCCAACAAGAAAAATGTCTTTTAATAAATTTTATTAAATAAATAATATTTATTATGTGTCCCCCATGTCACAGCTTGGCCTCTCCTGCTCTCCCCCCTTCCTGTTTCACACTCAAAACCAACATCTGAGGAAATGAGTTTGAGAAGCATGGGAAGCCAAAACACAGGATGAGGGGGGTAAAAGAGGCCAGCCCCACCCTTGTCCCAGGGCAACTCACCCCAAAAGCTCCCTGTCCAGCTGCTGCACCAGTTCCTGGGGGACTGGGCAGGATCCTTTGCCCTGGGCTTGAGCTGCTGGGTGGCCAAAATTCCAGGCTGAGCCTGGAACAGAGCAAAGCCTGTGCTGCCCGGAGCAGAGGGCAAAGCACGGCTCCCACAGCTCTGATAACATCACAACATTCAGTTTTCCACAGCAAATTCTGTATGCACGAGAGCAGCATCCTAACCCAGCTGGCCCTTCAGGTTCAATCCCTTCCCAGAGCAGGAAGAAAGAGCTGTCCCGCCCTGTTAGGGATGCAAATATCCTGATTCAGAGCTTGAAATCCCAAGGTGAATTTCTGACTTGCAGGTGGTTTCTGATCCCAGTTTGCCCAGTGCTATTTACCCTTCACTACAGCCCCAGCCACGGTGGTGGTCCCTGTTACCCCACCCAGAGTCCCAGGTTTCCCGACAGGGAATTTGCTCTCTAACCTGCAGGACAGACCTTTCATCCTACAGCTTTCCAGCCTGTGTGTAATGGGGAATCTGCTGCAACTCCAGCCAGGAAAACAGCCGGGAGCTGGCAGGCAGCCCGAGCGTGACCACTGGGGAGAAGCTGCAGCTGACGGGGAAGGCAGGAGGATCACCCAGAGGAGGAGCTCTGTCCTGGATCCAGAGGGGACTGCAGAAATGAAAAATGCAAAACAAAGCATTTAGGAAGGTGAAATTCCTATTTCTTGCCCACAAAAATTGCTAAGTGACAGATCCCGTAATTAAATGGGATCAGCAGGAGGAACAATCTGTTGGGGGAAGCGATGGGGCTACTCAAGAAGCTCAAGCTTTGTCGCCCCAGTGACTCCAGCAGAGCCCAGTAAGCATCACCCACCACTTCACCTGCAGGGTTCCAACGAGGAGTGACACATTTCTTGGAAAATACAGGAGATATCCTCAAATTTTCCATGCAAATTGTGACGTCGCCGCTTGGATTTGGATCCCCTGCACAAAGCTGATACAAACCAACACGATACCAGTGCAAGTTTCATGAAACTTTTTATTCAACAAGTATTTAATTATGATTCTGCCAAGATGATCGAATGAACAGCAAGGCATAAAAAACATGAAATAGTTAAGAGATTTTATTCTAATAGCTTTAATTACAGTGCTTGTTTGTCGAAATGAAAACTGAAAACAAGTATACAAAACAGTTGATTACTAGTTGTGTATTGAAAGCAATAAAGGTTTCCACAACACTAAATAAACCAGTTCTGATAGTTCCTCGAGTTAAAGTTTAACAGCTCCAGCTTCTTCAGTGTTTATCAAAATACAAAAGAAAAGTAAAGAGGTCTTTTTTTTATTTTTCTGATGGCAAATCTGAACCTTGCAGTATGAGGGATGCCAAGGGTTTTCACACATATACAGATATGGGATTGTTCCAAAATGGGATTGAATACTTGTAGAGTGGAATGACTCTCCAAACTCTCATGCTTTTTGTTTTTTTTTTTTTTTTTCCCTAGACACTATACATAGATGGTTTGGTGTTTTTCATGGCAATTCTTACGTTAAGTACAGTACTTTCTGCCTATAGAGCTTAGGACTAGGACAGGCTGTGCTTCCTGTGGAAAGGTTTTGCCTTCTGGAGTGGTTTACGCAGCACAAGAAAAGTACAAAACACTTTTTTTTGACAAATACGACAGGCTAAAAAATGTCGACTTCTGGAAATGATTCAAGTTCAATGGAAACGAGAAATCTCACCTGAACCAAAAGTCAGATGTTTAGCATGAGTCTGCAAAGCTCATCTAAACCAGGCCCGGCAAATCTTTTAACGGTTGTGAACAAAGATGAGCACAGACTACGAGCTACAGAAAGAGCCAGAGATCTACTGTTTATGATCTGTTCGTTAAGCAGGTGAAGCTAATTGGGTGTCAGTCATTGCTTCACCCTTTCAAAAGAATCAAGAGTCACCACGTTAGAGCTGGAGCAGCAGAAGCGATGTCAAACGTTTGTGTGTTTTAAGTGTTTTTACTTTTCCTTGTCTATTTAAAAAAATACAGAATTCAGGTTAAAAACCAACCACCAAAATGGATCTCACAGATCTCACAACCCAACCGAGATCGAATTCAGCTCTACTGCACAAGGACCACTGGCAACCCTTACACGATTAACCCACTTAAATCCCTTCCAGGTACTAAACAGTGACTTGATTCTTTACAATAAAAAAAGCTGAGTAATATTGCATAGGAGTACCAGAAACTGCCTCATTGGAAACAAAAACTATTTACATTAAATAAGAAACCTAACTGTTTTCAGGCTTGTCTTTGCCACATTTACAGCATGATGCAATATATACTGTGACAAAAAAGAAATGAAAACAGCTTCCGGCACTCAATACCACAAAGTAGCACAGTTTGCCACATTAGAGTAAAGCGAAGGGCGAATAGGAGGAAATAAGAGGGGAGGGGGTGGAAAAAGAGGGAAGAGGAAGGTTTATGGTTTCATTTCTGGTTTCGGAGCTGATTGGACAACCAGTCCAGTCCTTCATAGAGACCGTCTCCACTAGTGGCACAGGTTGCCTGGATGTACCAGTTCCTGTGACGAAGAGAATGCAGTCCAAGTTTGTCTGTGATTTCTGCTGCATTCATGGCGTTCGGCAGGTCCTGAGGGAAGCAACAACAGTCATTCCCCACTCTTTTCATCACCAGCTTTAAAGGCATTACAAGCAAGTTAAGAGCTCTCAGAACTTCTCTTTCAGAAAACCCCAGTGGATTACTTTGATATTTAAGCTGTTTCCCCAGCACTGACAAAAGCCTCAAAGGTTGAACGACCCAATCTAAAGCAACATTATGGAATATTTCATAGGGAAGCGTGACAGATGATGCCTGGATCCAGCCATTCCCTCAGTGCTGATCCAAGCTCACAATTCCAAGTCTGTTTCACTCACTTTCCACCCAGGACTATCTTTTCTGTGACTGCAGTAATGATTTAAGAGCAACTTTTATCACCCAGTACTGCTCTGCTGAGCACAGCTTCTTCAGAGCCCACCTTTCCTGCTCCTGGACATGACTTATGGCCACTTCACCCTTCCCAAGCGAGCCTGTGCAATCAGTGCAGCAGGATGTTATTCCCTTTTCACACTTCCTAGTCACATTTCAGGCCCTTGACATCTGGGTTTAAGCTGCCAAGACCTTCACAAGCAATAAAAGGCAGAACTCTCAGCAAACTCTGAGGCCTGGAAGAGCCCAGCTCACACAAGCAAGTTAAAACTCCAGTGTTTCCACCAACACCAGCAGCGCCCTCAAACCCCCTAAATGAGGAATTCAGGGAGGTTCTGGCATTCCAGCTTTCCTCTCTGGAGGAAATTTGGGCAGGTGCTGTAACTGAGCCCTATCAACCTTAAACTGGCAGAATTTTCCCCTAAAATTGAGAATCTCTTAGCCAAGACTGTTCAGAAGAATGCTCCTTTCAGATGAGGATTTAATCCGTGGTTTCCTGCCTTCGACATACCTGAATGGCCATTTACTGTGGGTTTATTTATCATTACACTGAAAATATGAAAATCAAAGTCAAGATCTGGCACTCACGAGGAGGTTGGAAGGGTTCTGACAGAAAGACACCTTTCTTGGGCATACCTGTTTGTTAGCAAACACTAATAAAACAGCATCTCTGAGCTCATCTTCTGCCAACATTCTCATAAGCTCTTCTCTGGCCTCGTTCACACGTTCTCTGTCATTGCTGTCAACCACAAAAATCAGACCTAGAAACAAGCAGACAATCAGAATAAGCATAAACTTGAGGTTACTGACAGATGATAAGTACTTCTGGAGGTCAGAACCATGCCTTGAAGAGAAAATAATGCACAACAACTGCATAGATCAGAAAAATGCAGCTGTCTTATTCCTGTAATCTGAGTGAAAGTCTGTTCTTGCTGAAAGCTGGTGAAAACTGGTGTTAGTTTGCATCTGATTTTGCAGCTTGGGTGCTCCCTCTACATAACCCTTGGCATTTTCCAGGGAGCAGCAAGTCCTGAAACGCTGCGACAGGACTCAAAGACGGGCACATTAAAAAGGCCCAGCAGTGACAGAAGTGACAAACTCTCAGTTCACGGGGCTGCAGAGCTTGCAGTAAAGACTCTGCTTTGAAGTGAGGGCAGAGCTGTGATGCTGACAGAAGAAAAACAAACTCCTGAACTCGTTCTGAGTCAGAAGGACAAGGAAGACTGGTTTCTGGAATTCTTCCCATCCCTCTTTGAGCCTGCAGTGGCTTAAGAGAAGAGCCGGAGCAGCACACAAACACACCCTTTTATAATAATAAATATTTCCACTCCCCTCCAAGAAACTTGCAGAATTAACATAGTGAAGACAGTCAAAAAAACCCTCTTAGGTTTTGGAAAGCTGGGAGTCAGGTGTGTGGACTCACCTTGTGTGTTCTGGAAGTAGTGGCGCCAGAGTGGTCGGATCTTGTCCTGACCGCCCACGTCCCACACTGTGAAGCTGATGTTCTTGTATTCTACTGTTTCCACATTGAAACCTAAAACAGAGATTGTGGCACAAATCTCACTTAAAACATAACTGGCCTGTTGTATTTAGCGAGTCACACTCAGACTGTCATCGTTAAAAAAAAGTTAAATTAAAATTGGAATCACTTTAAAGCAGCAGAATGCTGTGCTGAAGCTCTCAGAGCAGACAAACGTGGGTTGTGCTGCTCCCACCACCACCCCCACTGCAATCACCCCAATGAACACCTCTAACTGCTACCTGAGCAGCTACAAAAAGCAAACTGTGTTGCCTAAAAACACCCCCCAAACAAACAAAAAATCCCCCCAATCTCCCCTGGGTTTTAAGAACTGCAAATCAGGTCTCTCAATACCCTCCAATAAAAAAAGAGGAAAAAAAAAGGTGAACCTTCTGCTAGTCAGTCTGATTTACATGATGGCACAACAGCCTGGGAGACAAACTGCCCTTCTGTGGCCCACAAAGGCTCATTCCACAAGCGACCGATGAGAGGGAGTGGAGTGAGAAAAGAGCCACAATCTCCTCCCATGGCAGCACATTTGGCTGTGCCACCTTCACACCACGGCTTTAGCAAGTGTTTGTTCTGACAGACGAGTCCCTTAAATCAGCTGAGACCCAAATCTCAAAGCCATCAGTTAGAGAAACGTCAAAACTCTTACCTATAGTAGGAATAGTAGTTACTATTTCACCAAGTTTAAGTTTGTACAAAATAGTTGTCTTTCCTGCAGCGTCCAGGCCAACCATTAGAATACGCATTTCTTTTTTGCCAAAAAGGCCTTTGAAGAGGTTAGCAAAAATATTTCCCATGGTTGAGATATGTTCTCACTGGCCAGCGAAGTCTGGAGGAAAAAGATCAGAATACAGCTCGTGAGTTACTGACAGTTTTGTTCTGACCACGACATAAAAACCACAAAAAAAGCCAAAGTAAGATAATATGAATCATTTATAGACAGGCCAGCCACCACTGACCATTTCCCTCCCCTCACTGAAGCAAGCCAAAGATGAACAGATGTGCCAAAACTCAGTGCTCATGACATGACCCAGCTTTTAAGGGCTTGAAATGCTTCAGATATTCTTTCAGAGATTTTAGCATTAATTGTTGGTCTCAAACTTTTCCTTGCAAAATTCATGCAGCTGACCACTTCAGGTATTTTGCCCCCATTGTGATGGGATAATTTATCTGCAGCAAAGTGTCACCATTAAACAAACTTTTCCCAATTGCCCTGCAGATAACAAGTTTTTGTTTAGTGCAGCAGCAATAGCTGCTCCTTCTTTTGGGAAGGAAACTCGGAATAAAGCTTGGATTTTCTCCTACTCAGAACAGTTTCCTTCCTCTCCATCCCCGAGGAAATGGTCTGTGCACAGCACATAAACACAGAGCAGTTACTTTCATTAACAGCGGAGGGAGACCTTCTGTAGGAAAGCTAGCCACATTTAATCAAACTTAACTATCGAGAATTAACAGCCCCGTTCAAAGAGCAGGTTCAGAGATGAGCACTTCCTTCACAGCCAACACTCCTGCCCGGGTGATTAAAAGTGATTAACGTCACCAGGAGCTTCCTGTTTAGGAACTGCAGAAGCTGCCTCTGCACTCCAGCCTCAGACATTTCCCTGTGCCCTTGGGACCTGACCCATCCCAAATCCCCCCCCTTTCCAAACTCATTCCAGCACAGTTTACAGGATTGAAAATCACCGTGAGAATTATTGCTGTGCTCGTACAAGGCATGAAAAAGCAGCCTGGAAGCTTCACAGACACATTAGAGGGTGACAGGGACAATTCACACCCTCGATGCTGCTGGGTCTAGAAGCTCTCAGGTGCCAGTTCAAAAAGAAGAGACAGAGCCCAACTGAAAATTCAAGTTTCAAGCACGAGATGCACAAACAGCTAATACATTCCAAGCATGAGCTTCCTGTAAACCAAATCAAATTTAAAGCATAACACGAAGTTTGAATCATCTGTGGAAATATTCTGGATTTCATAATGAAGCTGTACTTGAAGCAAAACTCTCCCTAGAAACAGACTTTACAGAATACCTATTTCAGAACCTTTTAAAGCAAGATTTGGGTTGAAAAGCACATCACAAAGCAAAAGCCTTGCCCCACTCTGCTCAGTGCAGTCCTAGGGATGTCTGAACCCTGGTTTCCCCACTCTGCACCTCTGGGAAAGGTCTGAGCAGTTCTGTCCTCCTCAGGAAGCTTTGCTGGATACAATTTTTAACCCAAAAGTTAAACTCTCCAACATTAACCAAGTCACGTGTCTAAGACGGGCAGCTCCACAGGGAAGTTCAGAGTCCACTCCAGAGTTCCTGTCAATCCCCACACCAACTTGCTGAAGCAACTTGAGTCAAAGATTCATTTATTTTACACGGCTGAAGCTTTAAAACTGAATTCCTCTACAAACCAGACCGGGCAGCCTATGGATTAAAACCAAAAGGGGAGGTTTAAAAGTTCTATTATTCCACCATTTCCTTTTGTATTTCTGCAGCATGACCATGCATATTCCCACTCCCACTGGAATATATGAAGGCTGTATAAACAGGAAGGTTAATTAGGAAGCAGAGAAAACAGTTTTGCTGCAGTCCCCATTTCTCCACAGCAGGAAATCTCCCATCCCAGCCCACGGCACAGCTCTCACCGGGCTGGAGGGCAGGGAAGCTGTAAAGCTTTCCTTTGTCTGGCTGTTCATGCCACCTCTATCTCCTGCTTCATCTGGAAAGCAGCAGTCAGAGCTGAACTGTGACCTTTTACCAGAGCTCACATAAAGTGACTGCAAGAACTTTTGCAGCAAGAGAACCTTAGAAGCCTGCACAAAGGATGCCTTTCTTCGGTTTGCACACGTTTAAAGGCGTAATGGGTTATCAGATGCTTGGACTGATTGCAGTAATTAGTCAAAAGAGCAAAATCCTGTCATTTACATCCACGACATCTTTCCACACACCAGAGGAGTCGAAGGCTGCTGAACAAGTTGCTTGTACTTGGCAGCAGCAGCAGTGAATCCCGTTAGATCCTTGTTTTCCTGGCAGCTATTTCCAGGTCAAGCCTGCCCTTTGCCATTGAAGCTGCTTTTCTACCACCAAGCCTCCCTATTTTTACTTTTTGTGAAGAATAAGAAGTTAAGATCCATTTAAGCGCTTGGTTTCCATTTCCCTCTTGTTCTCTTCCACATCCCTCCTATCCAAACCCATTCTGTAGCTTATTTGGTACTTCAGGGTAGGTGGCATTACAAAAAGTCACATTTATTTTTACAGGCAGCACAGTATAGTTTACAGCCCACTCCCGCAAGAAAAGCGTGTTTACAAGTTGACTAAAAAGTGGTTGAATCCTGAAAAAACACTGGAGAAATCCATCTGCAGAACTCCCACAAAATGTTTTGGTTCCCACCAGATGGATGAGGCTGGGGTAGGGTCCCTGCCTTCACCACGGGTGGGACCATTCCCTGACCAGGAGTTACTCGTGGTGATTTCTTCCCAGAGGAAAGCAACTCCCAGCTCCGTGGTTTGTACTCCACACTCTCCTCTCCCTGCACTGCCACAGGAACTGCCCCGATGGGCCCGAGCTGCCTCCCAGCCCCGGCTGCCTCCGTTAATACAGCTCAGCTGAGGGATCACGCGACCGCTCCCTCTGCACTCCAGGACCGTGCTTTAATTCCCGTTTCAGCCCATTATTGCACCATGAGAACGTGCCCGATTTGAAAAGTCTTAAATTTCCTCGTATATTAAGCAAAAACCTCGTTATTCTCAGGCATCATCATCCCTGACTCTCCAATATCTCACATTCCTTACTGGAGTTGAAGTTCCTCCTTCCCTCCACCCAAACGTTGTCAGTAATTGCTACACCGATCGTTTCAGGAGCACAAGTTGGATAAAATGCCTGAAAACATAAAAGACTGCGGCTTGTGAGCTGCTTGTAGCGCTTGAGCACATCTTCAAAAGCGGGATCCATCAGGCTAAGTGGGAAGATTTGAGTATGAAAGGGAACGATTTGAATAAACAGCACAGACTATTTTTTTGCAGCGCTCGGTGTGTGTATTTTCCTTCAGCACAACTTCAGCTTCTGGAAATCACAGCTCAGCACCCCTGACCGAACTCAGATCACCCCAGCAGTGAAGTGTCTGTCTGGCTGTTTGTCCCTGCCCATCGAAGCCCTAAAGCACTTTAACACACTGCACCCCAGCTGAGCAGCACTAAAAACCCGTCAGGCAGGTCCGGGTAAAAAATACGATGTGCCATCGGTAAACAGCAGCGCCGACGTTTCAATGGGCAACTTTGCAGTTTCGTTTCGTGAAACAAAAGTATTTTCAGCCGCCCGTTTTCTAGTAAGTGATACATTCAGATAAGCAATGAGGAGAACAGGCAGCCTTTTGCAGAGAGGCTCAGAGCGAGGAGTTAAAAATGAATGAGTGTCTGCAATAGCAGCAGCCCCGGTGGTTGTTAAAGTGATACGGCCCAAGAGGAAGCAGCAGAATCTGCTTTTATTAATTGTAGGTGGTTAGAAGAAGAGCTCTGAGGGATATCTCAGGGCCAAAGATCACTAAACAATTAATCATCTGCAGCATTTTATATTTAAAGGTACGTTAATGCATCTGAATGTCATTTCATTCAGGCTGCTTATCGTGAGAAGTCCAACCTGCTGCTTGACCTCCAAACTCCTTGGGTGAGCTGCTGGTGAACGAGCCCCACAGATGTATGACCAGAAGGGTGTGGATGCCATCAAAGAGAGCATAAAACACCTGGAAATTCCCACAGAACCTCGATTTTACACCTCTGGAAAAGGTCTTTTTGACCACATAGAGATCAAACTTCCCTGAGACAGGAATTGTGTTTCATGTAGGTTTACACCATTTCTTTAAACACACCAGAGACTAAATCAGAGGCCAAGGCAGAGGATGCCACGTGCATTATTTAGTCAACTCCTACTGCAGCACAGAAATACATTTATTTCACCTCTGTGGACCAGCACTTACCACATAAGGCTCCCACAGTGAAAAAATAATGCTCCAAACGTGCTGAGCCCATCGTTTTGGCAATCTGAAAATCCCAGCAGCCATGAATAATGGCAGGGGGTTGGAACCAGATGAGCTTTAAGTTCCCTTCCAACCCAAACCATTCTAGGATTTTATGGTTCCGTGATAAGATCAGTCAAGGAAAGTTCAAGCCTCTGTCCCTCCCCTGCTCAGCAGGCTGAGATGGAAGGACAGAGGGCATCTGCTGTCTCTGGGAGCTGCTCTGTCTCCCTGGGATGTTCCTATCCCGTTTTAAATGCCCCTTTCAAGGAGAGATAAACACCAATGACACACTGTGCCACACAGTTACAATCAGACAAAATATTAAACTCCAACAGCTGCAGGTTTACCCAAAAAATGCTGCTTCTTGCACCTCGTTCCATTTGCTTGGGCACCTTGACAAATAAAACTGGCCTGTTCACAAAAGCAATGGATTCACTGCTAAAATTCCATCTCCATTTAAAAGAAAATCTACTTGCCATTGGCCTAAAGATTAACTCCGTGTCTAAAACAATTAGAAAAAACCCAAATCCATAATTCCTAACCTGGTATTAATATACTAGTTCTATCAGTCACAGGGGAACAAAAAATGGATCAATTATGTTATTTACCAGAAATACTGATTTGAAATTCAGCCAGTTAGCACTAGTTGGCCTGGACCATTCTTTCTCATTTACAGCATTCTAGAATGCTTTAAATTAAATTATCAAGAGAAGCAAAACAGTCACACAAGAGATCACCAAACCCATGTGCAAATAAGAGGTGAGAAAGCATTTTTTTAAAAAACCCATCCAACTTCAGCAGCTGTTACTGGTGTAACGTGCAAGAACAACTGGCAAATAATTTAAAGTGCAAATCTAACCCGACAGCTTGTTCTTAACAATACAAAGTGTGATTTAAAGGGGAATGTGAGAAGAGATCCAACAAGAATAGAACGCTGCTAAAATTCAGGATTAATCCACAGCCCCAGTGTTTCACACCCCCACTCAGCAGGGAACAGCACCGATGTGTTCTCTTGGACTTGAAATAATTTCTTTCCAGATTCAAGTGTTCTGTTACAGCAGATTTTGGAAACACCTCTTTATATATAGCCAGGGTGGCCCAATACACTATTTCAGTACAGTTACATTCAACTATTTTTAGAAACTGTTTACTGGCCTTCCACATCTGATAACCTGAGAGATGACAATTCATCAACTCAAATCCTTTAACTTTGGGGCCTTAGCACTGAAATTTTAGCTCGAACAATTTTGATTTGAGTTAGCATAGTCCATATCAATATCAGGAGCCGTGGATTACGTGTAAAATGTGAGAGCAGCCAAGGAGCAGGCCGGGCCCTTTGTTCACCAGGTGATTCATTATCCTGCACAAACAGCACTGTAATAAAGGCCATGGCAACAGCATCATCTCACAGCTCTTCATTAATATTAAGTCCCAGCTCCTTTATAATTTTAATTATTAGAACCAGAGGAGTGGTAAATGTGGAGATCAATACTGACCACTGCAAGCATTTCCCCCAGCTCACGGGTGCTTCTGCCAAGCTCGGGATGGAGAAGGTGTCCTGAAGGATCATGACCTGGTTATTTGAGGGAAAAGGGAGCAGCACTGAAATAGAAATTAAAGATACATAACTGCCTTTGCATCTAAATAGGAACAGTTGGATTTGGCCACCAAAGGCTTGCAGGGCTCAGCTGAAAAGGGTCCAAAAGCACTGTGCACGTCCAAGGCAGAGGGAGGACAAGCCAAGCACAGGGGAGAGAAGCCAGGTGAAAGGAAATGTCCTTCTCCAGCACCTTCATTTAACCCAAGGAGGTTGAACACCTTGCTGTCTACACACCTTACCCAGACAGGACATCTCCCACGTGCTGGAACATTCTCTTGAGAGCACTGGGCAGAAAACAGAAAATAGTTCCGCTTACAAGATCAAAACAAGGACAAAAGAGGGAAAATTTCCTTTGGGGTCAATGCCTATTTCTGAGACATGAGAACAACTCACTCCTAAAATAATGGCCAGAATAAAAAGAGTCAGTATCAAAGGGAGTGGGTTGCTCGACTTGATATTCAAATCCCAAATCAGAATTATTCTCCTATTCTCACCTTCAAGCAGGGAAAGCAAACTGCTGCTGTTTCGTAACAAAACCTCCAACTATTTTAAAGATTTATACACTACCATAACTCGAGAGCACAAAAACCAACCCACGGGAGAAAACATGGATCTGGGCTGAAAAATATCTTATTTAAAGGACAGAGCGACAGAGGAAAAGCACAGAGGGAGCTGCATCCATGCCCTCCCTGCCCACAGCTGCTCAGGAAATATTGTGGTGCCAGCAAAGCAGTTGTGACACCCAAGAATGGCCTGTGACTCCACGCTCACCAGTTCAGCACTGGGTACACTGGTGTGAGAACTGGTGGGCACAAAGAATTTCTTTCCAGATAAGCAGTGCACATGTGGGGTGGGTTTTTTTTTTTTTTGTTGTTGTTGTTTTTGAGGCTGAATTGTTCCCGAGTTCAAAATCTTCAATTTTAAGCCAAATATCCTGTTATTCATTCCCGAGAACTGGGCACTAAGTCAACATTTACACTCCTTGTAGAAATGGCAAGAACTCACACAAGAGCTCCATCCAGCAATGAAATTGGCTTTTGGTTTGGGGGAAATGTCAAGGCAGAGCCTGAGAGTTGTGAGGTACCAGAGCAGAGGGTGAGCACGAGCTGTGTTAGACACGAGGGTTTTATTAGAACTGAAACATCAGCAGAAGCTCTGCCACGGCCCCTCCGACGTCCGCGTGTGTTAAAAATAAGGAATAAAATCGGATACTCGCAAGCAGAAAGAAAAAAAATGCTGAATTACACAGAAAAAAAACAGCTGCTGTAGTAGGAAGCCGATTCTGAACTTCTTTACTCATCAGTTAAAGAAAGGGAATGGCTGAGGATGGCGCCAGCTCTAGCACAAGCTCTGTAGCATTCCAGGAGCAGAACTTCCAAGGGATTTCTAAAAAAAGAATCACAACTATTCCTTTTCAGATAAAGTTAGCTCACGTCCACCAAATTTATCCACCGTAAAGCAAGCTGGATGCTTGGGAAAGCTGTTGAAATCCATACAAACTCTTGCTTGAAAGCCCATCTTTTAAAAGAAAAGGTTGTTTTAGAAATAAAAGCCTCTGGGACGTGTAAAGGTGGTTCTTTAAATGCCACCACCTCCAATTCAGCTGCGATCCCGGGTTGGGAGCTTTCCCTCCTTCCATCAATTCATGTCATCAATGGCTTAGCTGATAATTATCTGTATAAATGCTCCTGCTTGAAGCAGCTGGAGCCCAGCACAGTTTGGTGAATTCCCAGGAGCAGGATCCAGCCCCTCACTCCCACACACGCTCTCGGTTTGCCTCGAAAAGCTGCGCCTGGTCCTCCCCCCACTTGGTCAGCATGACTAACACTCACAGGGAACCCGGCACAGCTCCTGCCAGGCCCTTCCACATTCCAGCTATTTCACAACCCAGGAAATGTTAAGAGAAACCAATCTCTGAGGTCCTCGGACCATTTACACCGAGGCGTTTTGGCTTTGAACAGGATTTACATCACAAACACGAAGCTGTTCTGAGGGGAGGGCGGCTCTGCTCGAGCCATTTGAGCTCCTGATGTTTCCACCACGGGAAACACCAACAAACTTGGCAAAGCTGGGAAGTTCGAGTCGAAGAGGTTCAATCGAGGTGAGTTTCCTCACCCTTTCACCCAATGCAATTATTCCATCAGGGAAAGCAGCCCAACAGGGCTCTCCAGCACTGCAGACACGTTTGCAGCAGAGAAAATCAGTGGCATCAAACCAACCCCACAAACTTTCCTTTCAGAGAATCCCTTTATCCATCAGGCTGTACTCCTCTTTTATTCCATTACAAACCCCACGAATACAAGTAAAATAGCAATCCTCCACTTCAGCCACACTTCCTTTTTTTTTCCCCCCAGAAGCGTTCCAAATCAGCAGCAAAAATAGCAATAAAGATATTACTGAATGACCTTGGAAAAATCCACTTTGCCTCGGTTTCTCCGCCTGGAAAATAAGGTTAATGGAATACCCTGCAAAGGGGTGCTGCGAGCCTCGCAAGACAAAGCTCAAAGTATTAAATAAATACCTGGAATTTCAGTTATTGACAAAGCTACAATTTCAACACCAGACCTCTGCTCACGACTCTTTAATCAACCTGTGGAATTTGCTTTGGCAGGAGCGGAGCGGCAAAGCCACAAGGTCAATGTCAAACACGCCAACATTTGGGCAGTTTTATGGCCCGGCAGGAGTTTTTTGGTCTCGCTCTGCTGGGGCAGAGCCGGGCTATCACTCCTTCATCACACAGAGCTTTATCAGCCCCGAAGTATCACGTTCGCCGCTCACGGAGACAGGACGGAGTATTTTCAGCCAGAATATAATATCCTCCCACCGGGAGCCGCTCCGCCGAGGAAAGCTGATCTCCCACACCGCCAAAACCGAGCCGATGGATGGCCAAACAAGAGTTGTTTGCTCCGGGATAAAGCTCAACTCCTCAGCCCAGCAAAAAAATACCAACTCAGCAGCCAAGGGCTTACGGAGAAACAACCTCTGCCCCACGAGCTTCATCCGAGCCTCCCTTCGCCCACCACACGAGGGTTTTCGGGGGGAGAGGAGAAGGAGGAAATGCCTCTCCTTCCTCGGAGCCGTCCACGGGCGGGGCAGAGGCCGGAATGAGCGAGTTTGGGGAAGGGAGGACAAGCCCATCCCGTCTAATCCCATCGCTAGAGGGAGCGGAGCGGGGCCTTGTGCAGCTGCTGGCGAGCTGGAGCGATTCCCCTTTCCCAGCCCTGCCTATCCCACCCCTTCCCACCCCATCCCACCCACAAGCAGGGAAGCGAAAGGCACCGCTACCCCACCCC
>VZTA01002467.1:0-10912 GCA_013398855.1 Mohoua ochrocephala | reverse complement strand
GTTCCCCTTTACCTGCACCGTTCCTTCCCCCCTTCCCTGCACCGCTCCGTCGTTCCTGCCCCGTTCCTTCTTTCCCTGCCCCGTTCCTTCTTTCCCTGCCCCGTTCCCCTATCCCTGCATCGTTCCCCCTTTCCCTGCACCGTTCCTTCACCTTCTCTGCACCATTCCTTGCCCTTCCTTGCACCATTCCCCCTTCCCTTCATCGTTCCCCCTTTCCCTGCACCGTTCGTCTTTACCTGCACTGTTCCCCTTTACCTGCACCGTTCCTTCCCCCCTTCCCTGCACCGCTCCGTCGTTCCTGCCCCGTTCCTTCTTTCCCTGCCCCGTTCCCTGTTCCCTGCCCCGATCCCCTTTCCCTGCATCATTCCCCTTTCTCTGCCCCATTCCCCGTTCCCTGCCCTCTTCCCCTTTCCCTACATCATTCCCCTTTCCCTGCACCTTTCCTTCCCCTTTCCCTGCCCCATTCCCCCTTCCCAAAGTATCCAGCGATCCACTCTGAGCTCTCGTTTGTGCCGTGCAGCCTCGCTCCATGCCCGGCACTGCCGGGATGCCCCGTGAGCTTGGCAGCGCTGGGATGTGTTCATTCCCCGAGGGAACGTGTGCCTGTGCACCTCCAGGGGTGTGAAACAGGCTCTGCTTTTGGGGGTGGCAGGGTGGGCTGTGCCGGGGTGTCCTGCGTGTCAGGCTGTTTGGGGATGTGTGTGGTGTTTGTGCCAGGCAGCATCCATGTCACGTGTCATTGATGCCTTAGGTTTTAACTTCTGTATTTTCCAACCCCTGCCCTGCCTGGTGTGTGACTCTGCAGTTCCTTGTGCCCTGGGAGCTGCTGTTCTCTCCTGCTGCTCACACACAACAAACCTCTGCAGGCTTCCACTCCAAGGACACCAGGCCCCAAAATGTGTCAACTCAAAGCCTCTCAAGGGGGGCAAACTTGGGGTAATTCCATCATGAACTGAGGTGATCATTGGAGAATGAACCCTGAGATGCAAATGAACCCAACTGATCAAAGTGTGAAGAACCCGTGACCCAGGGTCCATCTTGGGTGGAGCCTCTGGACTGCCCAGGGTGAGCCTTTGAAGGCCTTCAAATAAATCCCTCCTTTTATTCTCTTATTCTTGTCTGGTCTCTGTGTTTTAGGTGGCCACTTAAGGCATCATCACCCACTCCATGCAGCGTCCATGGTGAGCAGCATCTGTGCCCTGCAGAATCCGTGCCCTGCAGCATCCACGTTGCCCTGCGTGTGCTCAGGGATGTGCTCCTGAATTATTTACATAAAAAAGATGGAGAGTTGTTTTTTTTCCATGCACCCTGCCAGGGGGTTCCTGCACGTCCCGACAGTCCCGGTGTGCTCCTCACCCTCGGCTGCAGCTGGTCATCCACAGATCCAAAGAAAATCCTTAAGGCTTTTTTTATCCAAAATAAAGCAGAACTGCAGGGAGGGTCCTCATTGCTGCTCTGCTGCCACTTCTGTTCACTTCTGAGACAAAGCAGAGAGGATTTGGTGAAATTTTTATTGTTTCTGGTGCTAGAAATGGCTAAAAGGAGAGGACCCACCCTGGGTGCTGCTTGAGCCTCTCTGTGCCTCAGTTTCCCCACGCAGGGGAAAATTCCTTTAAATTTTTTTTACCAAAGCAATTAATTTTCTTTATTTAAACTAATATTAATTCGTTTTACCTTGCACAGGATGGAGGGAACAGGTCAGCACGGCAGTATCTTACCTCCACACGGAAAGAAAATAATTCACGTGGTTCCAAAGCCCAAGAGATCGGTGCAGAAACAGCCGTGCACAGTAAATTTAGGCTCATCTCCTTTCTGTTTTGGGTTAACTCTGAGATAAATCGAGGTCATGTGCTGTCCCGGGCTAAATACTAAATACTTCCTCTGTTAAAGACAGGCTGAGAAGTTTCGAAACGCAGCAGGAAGCCACCAAAAGTGCTTATTTCCAGATTTCCCCCCGATGCTCCGAGGAAACGAATACCTCGAAGACCTCCATCCCCTGTCAAAGGGGGTTGAAATCGCCCAGCAGCTGAAAACATTGCACAGAGAAGGCAGACAGGCAGATGGACGTGAGCCCAGAAGCTTCTTTTCCTAAAAAAAATTGGGTCACACGCAGGAGAGGTGGCAGCAACAGGGCTGAGAAGTGCCAGGAGGGAGCCTGGGCGGGAGGCAAAGACCATCCCTGTGCCTCTTCCAGGGAGGCACCACCCCCACGCAGAGCAGGTATAAATTAATGTTGTTATTTTGCTTGAGAAAGCGCCTAAATTGCATTAAATCTCCCCAGCCAGTCACCGAGCAGCAGCAGCACCGATGGCCTCAGAAAGTGATGGCAAAGAAATCGAATTAATCCTGTTTTCCTTGCCCTGCGGAAGCTGACCTGGCTGAAATGGGGGATTTCAGGGAGAGGAAAACGCTTCCAGGGGACAGATTGCTGCCCACCTCCATGTCCAGCTACCACTGGGATCGCAGATGTCCCTGTCCCTTCAGTGCAGCCTGGCTTCGTGACCTCTCTGGGACACAGCATCCTCCAGGAGCTGCTTTGAGAGAGACCGAGTTGAACCTAAAATACAAAGTAGGATTTGAGGAGAATGAGGAGAATTTGCACTTGTTCAGGGCTTCTGGAGAATATCTGCCTCTGTCCTTGCTGGACATTTTGGGTGAGCCCTGGGGCAGGAGCTGAGTTGGGAGGCTCTGTGTGTCCGTGGAAGGAGGGAGCTGCTTCCAAGTCAGCAGCAAAACCTCGTTAACGAATTTCTGCCATCCCCAAATCCCCTCCTGGCCACAGCTGAGCTGAGCAGCCCTTGTTTCACAGCCTTGTCTCCATGCCCGGGTGGTGAACCAGATCAGGGCTGCTCTGAGTTAAAAATAACTCTTCTCTCCTTTTCTCTCTTTTTTTTTTTGCTTTATTTTTAACCCAGAGCGACTCCTCCTTTTAGCTCACTCAAGGGGTGGGGGGGAAGATGCTCAATCCCACCACCCCATCGGGGTGAAAATCCAGCTGGTGGAGGTGCAGAGCAAGTCAGAGGGGGGTTTTTCGTTGTTATCATCACCAGGGATGTCTGATTTCATTATTATCACCCTCTGGAGAGCCGGGTGGACGCTGAGCTCGAGGCCCCGTCCGTCTGATTCATTCCTGTGATGCAACTGGAACCCTTTGCCCGGTGACTCAGGACATTCATGGAAAGACCAAAGAGGCCTCAGTTTCTCTTTTTCAGCTCAGGGGAGCAGAGTTGCCCCTTGATTTCTCCATCCTGAGAAAAACCCGTGTGGGAGAAGGGGAAAAAAAATCAGGAAGGGATCTCCTCGGGGTGGCTGGGCTCGTTTTCTGGCTGCTCCCAAGAAATGCTTTTCCTGGATGGCCCCTTTGGAGCTGGAGAGTTTTCCTCCCCGCTGGGAGCCTCTGATGACAAATTTGCAGCCTGAACTACACCCTGTTTTCACTGCCCTTTGAAAGAGGAAAGAAAAAAAAGGAGAAGAAGTGTTTGTGCAAGGCGATTTCTGAGGTTATAAAAATATCACCCGGAGTCGCAGAGCGCTTCCCAAGCCAGGCTTTTCCTTCTGCATCTGCCCCGAGGGAGAAACACCACGGGCTGGATTTGCTCTTACTTCAAGGTCCCCCCCCCCCAAAATAATCTTTTCTCCCAAGTGCGGGCAAGGTGTCTTCATTGAGAAGATTCTTGGTGATGATGTTCGGTGTCACGGGGTGGTGGAGATCTCTGAGCAGGCAGCAGCGATGTCCAACCGTGAAATCCCTCCTGGTGCTGATGGAAAAGTAATTTTGGGGTGTTTTGGGGTGGACACCCAGGTGGAAGGGGCTGAAGGACACCCGAGGGGGCCGTCACTGCTCTGTTTTTTGCTGCCCTGGAGCTCCTGGTTGCTGTCAGGTTGAGGATTTCTCACCTCGGAGTCTCTCACCTCGAGGTGAGAATTGCAATTACTCACAGGAGATGAGAAATTACGCCACCCTCCACCCCTCCAGCACTTTGCTGCGTTGCCTACCAAAAATAGCAATGGTTCCTGGGATTTGTGGTCCTGGGGTCACCTCTAGCTGGGCTCGGGCTGTGGAAAAGATGACAGACCTAATCTTGCTGCTCATGTTTTACCATCCTGGAAGAAAAAGGAAGGTGGAAAGGGGAGAAAAGCAAGAAAACCTCCCAGTGGCTGCCCGGAGAGGCAGAAAAATCAGAATATTTGCAGCCAGAGCTTTTATTTTGCTGTGGTTTCTCCTCTGGGAGCCTGATTTAGGTGGCAGAAGCATCCACTCAGCTGGAGCACCTTCGAGAGCAGCTCAGCTGTGGGACCGAGGGCTGGAGAGCGAAGGGAGCGGGTCGGCTCCGTGCTCCTGACGCCGATTCCCCGGGGATGTTGGGGAAATTGCCTCAGCTCCCTGCCTCATTTTTTTCCTCATTTTTTCATTTGGAAGCAGCTGTGCTCCACGCCTTGGTGACGTGCAGGGTAACCTGGTGGTGAGGAGATGTTGATTGCCGGCACCTCTGGAGGAAGCTGCAGCAGCAGTGGGGTGATGGCCCTGTTTGGGCAGCCTTGGTGATGCCTTTCGGTACCCAGGGAAGGTGGATTGGACAGGAAAAGTTGATTTTTGTGCTGTCATGGAATGCCAGAATGGTTTGGGTGATTAAAGATCATCCAGTGCCACCCCTTGCCATGGGCAGGGGCACCTTCCACTATCCCAGGTTGCTTCAAGCAAGGGTTCTGATGTTCTGGTGCTCTGAACAGTCCAGGAGAGAAGAAGAAGAAACCAAAGTCCCCGGGAAACAAAGGAGTTGAACTCTCCGTGTGTCTCTTCTGAGAACAGGAGCCCAGAGCCGGGGAAAGCAGGAAGGTGCCTCTGCTCTGCAGCAGCAGCAGCAGCAGCAACCTCTCTCCCTCCATGTCCTTGAACACAAAAACTGTTTTGAAAAGTTCCTCTGGCTTTTTTCTTTCTCTCACACCCAGTTTTAAAGACACAGAAAGGCACAGGAATCATGGCTGGGCACAGAGCAGAGATACGGGATACACAGCATAAAGTCACCCCAAGACAGGTCCTTAGGGATATCCTGGGATCCCCAAAGCTCATGCACAAGGGTATTTGCTCCAGTGGCCTGGAATCCTTGAGCTGCTGTGAGGATTAGAGATGCCCTCAACTGGGGAGTCACCTGAAGGTCCCACAGCCTCTCCCATTTGGTGGTTGATTGCTTGATTTATGATCTTGTGGGGTGTGGTGAGTTTTGTCTGCTCTCTGGGACTAGTCTGGTCTCTGGGGTGAGCAGTGCAGTGATGCCAGAGTGAATTCCCTGCTCTGGTCCTACCCCCAGCCCGTCAGACACTGCTGGAGTTGTTTCCTGGAGGGGAGATGTTCTCGGAGTGTAAAGACAAAAGGTGGGAGCATTAAAACAAAAGGTGGGAGGATTAAAGTATCCCATTTGGAGAGCTCTGAGTTTTCACAGAGCTCCGTCAGGGAAAGCTGTCTGCCCATCACCAGGGCACCACGCTGCTGTGTCGGGTTTCTCGTGGCACGAATCCTCCTGCTTTTAATGCCCACCGACAGAAAACCTGGATTTTTAAAGCTCAGCTGAAGCATTTCCCCTCCAGCAGCAGAGTGCTCCGAAACCCCAGCAAAGCTGCCACCTCAGAAACTCTTGATGTCGTGTCCTGTCACTCAGGACACTTTTCCAGCCAGGATTCCCTGCAAAAAAAAAGGAGAAAGGCTCCTCCTTTCCCCGTGAAGCCGCTTGGCTACGGAGCTCTGGAAGAAAACATCGCCACAGCGTTTGCCTGGGTGGGAACAAAATCTCGCCTGCCCTCCATCATCAAAACCTCATTAAGCCGTGCAGCCGCTAATTGATAAGCCCAAACCTGACAAGGAGGAGACGGCGGCCGCCCTGGGACCTGCCAATCAATGTCACAGCCGTGGCAGGCCCCGGGTGAACTCTGACCGCCGGCGAGAATGACGGCAATTGTTCCGTTCGGGAGGGGAGAGATGGAACCCAGCCTAATTATAACATCAATGTCAGGTCACAGCCCCCCGCTGGACACCTGCCTGATGGAGGGGAGAAAAAAAAACCAAACCTCCCAGACGGTGGTGATTGGGGTCCAGCTGCTGTTTCCAGGCTGGAAAAATGTCACCTTGAAGGGTTTTGTTCAGCCGGCGTGGTTTTTCTGGAGGCCTGAGGGAGGGAGAGGTGCTGGGGTGGAAGGGTTGGTTTGCAGCAAGGTTTGCAAGGCAGAAGGAGCTGGGCTGGGGAGGCTGCTGGAGGAAGGGCCACGGGGAAGGGTTTGGGGGTAGGAGAGAGGCGTGGTGCAGACAGGAGGTCGCAAAGTGGTGAATTTCCAGCTCACAGCAGGACGGGATCGCTTCGTCTTGTTTTGCGTCTCCACGAGGCAGCAATGCCCTGCCAAGTTCATTCCCTGAGAATCGTAGAAAAAATGGAATGGTTTGGGTTGGAAGGGACCTTTAAAGGACATTTAGTGCAGCCCTGCAGTGAGCGGGGGGCAGCTTCAACCACATCAGGCTGCTCAGAGCCCCGTCCAACAGGATCCCGAATATTTCCAGGGATGGGGCATCTCCGTCCTCCTTTTACAGATCTCTGTGCCAGGAGGAGGAGAGTGACCAGAGGGATGAGAGAGGCCCTGGGCTGACTCTCACCTTGCCATTGTGAGAGCTCAGGTGAGATCCGAGGGCTCTCAGAGCTGGCCCCAGGAGCAGAGGTCCCTCTCTCTGTTCCAAATTTCCTGCACCACCCCGCAAGCCCGAAATTGAGGACATTTCTCCCTTCTTTCCCTGGTTGTGGGGCAAAGGACCCGCCTGGGTGGCAGGAGTGTGGTGGGATCGCTCAGCAGCCTCCAGCACCTGCTTGGAGCTCAGCAGATTTTGCTCCTGGGCTCCCATGTGCTGGATCAGGAGTTTTTTCTCTGCCCAAAGGTAAATCTGCTGAAGTCAAAGGCAAATTCAGGTGTGAAATAACCAAGGCCCATGGCTTGTGTGGAACTGGAATCCTCCCAGTTCCTGCAGGTGAGAGTGTCCTCGCTGTGGGATCTGCCAGTGCTGAAAGCTCACAGAGATCCATCAGAGTTCCCAGGAGGAAAAAGCCCTCAAGGACTCCTGATCCAAGTGTGGCTCTGAGCAGCCCTGGGACGAGTGGGAGATCTGCCGTGGGCTGGCCATGATGATGCCTTTCGTGGCCACCTAAAACACAGAGACCAGACAAGAATTAAGAGAATAAAAGGAGGGATTTATTTGAAGGCCTTCAAAGGCTCACCCTGGGCAGNTTCATTTGCATCTCAGGGTTCATTCTCCAATGATCACCTCAGTTCATGATGGAATTACCCCAAGTTTGCCCCCCTTTAGAGGCTTTGAGTTGACACATTTTGGGCCCGGTGTCCTTGGAGTGGAAGCCTGCATAGGTTTGTTGTGTGTGAGCAGCAGGAGAGAACAGCAGCTCCCAGGGCACAAGGAACTGCAGAGTCACACACCAGGCAGGGCAGGGGCTGGAAAATATAGAAGTTAAAACCTAAGGCATCAATGACATCCATCAATGGCTCCACGTGACACCTGCAGACATCACAAATGAGGACCCTGAGAGGTGTCTGTAGTTAAGGAATCATCTGCCAGGACATCTCCTCGCCCAAAACCACAGGGCAGAGGGGAAGGACTTGATCTATCAGCAAGGACTGGCCAAGGGAAAAAAAAACCCCTTGTGGTCAAGATCCTGGGGTGTCTTTTTTATCCCACCTCAGGGAGACAGGGTAAAACCTAAAATCTGTCCCCTGAGTTTCTGCCATCCCTTGGAAAAACACCCATTTTCTTCACATTTTCAGGGCCTGTGCCACACTCATCTCTAGGGAAACAGCTGGGATTTATCCTGGAGAAATAAATTGCAATTAACATTTAAGCCTGGGCCCGTGATGCAGCTACAAAGGCGATATAATGAATCAGGTTTTTCATAATGAGCTCCGTGAACTCACTCCTGGTGGGAGCTGGGCACCCAACAGAAAATGCTCTCGCTGATTCCAGAGCTGCCAAAAACAGCTCCACCTTTTCCTGATCCCCTGGCCAGGCTCAGAGGAGCACGTGCTGGTCACTGATTAAAACTGATGTGAAAATAAACTCATCTCTGTGGCTAAAATCGAGGTTGGTTTGTTTCCCTGCAGGGATGGATGTGAGCTCACCATGGGGGTTAGGTGCTGGTGAAGTGGGATGGAGAGGCTGGAGGAGACCAACCCCCTCTTCCCAGCAGAGGTGAGAGGCAGGCACGGGAAAATTGGGGAAAAATAGGGAGATTTGAGGCCTTGAACTGGAGAGCAGCTCTCCTAATCCAGCATCCAGGACCTAAAGCCACGGATTTCTGGAGCTGGGAAACCTCTAATTACAGACCAGCCAAGGAAAACACAATTTCCAGGTGGATTCTGTGCACCCCGGGCGTGGCATGAGCGTGGTGGGGACGTGGCTTTGGGATGGGTCCCTTGGCTGCTGCAGGGAGGTGAAGCTCAGCTGGGGACAGGTTTTCTTGTGTTCTCCTCCTGGTTGGGTGGCTTCAGCAGAGGGGTTTGGGATGTGCCACCTGGAATTTCTTCAGCTGTAAAATGCTCCATCCTCACCTCCGGTCCCTCGAAAGGCCTTTCTCCTCGGGTGTGGACTTTTGGTGAGGGAAAGTCCCTGCTGAGCATCGCAGGAGCAACTGCTGCTCCGTGACCTCCCCAGTCTGAGTCACCCTGGGAGCTCCTCCACCCCTCTGGCTCCTGCTCCAGCTCACACCGACTCCAGCTCAACACCTCCCGGGAGGAGTCTGGCCCCAAATCCTCGTTTTCCGAGGAACAAACCACAGCAGGGAGTTTCCTTGGCTCGAAATCCCTCCAGCAGCTGCTCCGAGAGGTCCCGGATTAAAGAACTTTCCAGAACATCTCCTAAACCAGGAACCATCATCCTGATTTTTCTGCTGGTACCCAAAAAAGACGAAATACCCAGCTTTGAGCTCCCAACAGGTCCAATCCTGTTTGCAGGGGACTGGAAGCTGTGCTGGGATGATTTTGGCTGCTCCCCTCATTTTAAGGAGATCCCGAATGTTTTTTTAAGTCCTCGGTCCAGCCCCAGCTGCTCTTTGCATCAGAGCAGGGCAAGAGCAGGACTTGCTCTTCTCTGAGAAGCTTTTTGTGGTTTCATTTCTCCTTTTTTTTTGGTGTTTTTTTTTTTGTTTGTTTGTTTCTTTCTTTCATACACTTTCCACACTGAAATGAAAGCAAAACTCTGGATAAAGTTTAAATTTGGGGCCAAGTAGTAACGACTGGCAGCTCGCTGCAATGCCAGAGGGCACATTCTGGTCCCAGCTGGCTTGAGATCGAGTAGGAAACCACGGGAAATTTGGGGGTGAAAAAGGAGGAATAAGTAAAACAAACAGGCAGTTAAAAAATGCCGAGTTGGAATGTTTTGACCACTCTTCTCCGGGGAGAAACAGCATCAAAAGTGGCTTTTTTCTGCTCTTTTTGCTGTCCATGAGTTCCATCCTCACGGGGAAGGATTTATCCCGTTGGAAGGGCTCTGTGTTTCCTCCTGGAGGGTGAACGGGTGACATTTGAAGGCAGCAGAAGGAACGAACGCGCAGTGCTGTAGCTGATAACCCGTTCCCAGCGGGGCTGGTGCTGGAATCGGCTGTGTGGATCCATGTTTTTATCAGGATAGACCCTCCCTGCGGGTAAACTGAGGCACGGGCACCTGCCCCAGCTGTGCCAGCAGCAAGAATGGCTCGGGAAAGGTTTTTCAGCCCCGTTTTCGGCTCCCAGGGAGGGCTCTTTGCAGCAGATGGCAGCAGCGGGTTGGCCAAGCCACCGCAGCTCCCGCATCCAACCCCGGGATTCCACCAGGGATTTCGGGAGGGAAATGCCCCATCCGCGATCCAAAAACCACCGCATCCCATAGCAAAATATCAAATCCCAGCTGCTCGTGTGCGTTACCCTCATGGGGATTCTCCAGTGTCCAGCAGAGGGGTCGAGCAGCCTTCCCTTCTCCTGAAATTCCCGGTGCCAGGGTGGGATGTGGGGGGCTGCTGAGCAGATATTCCCCCAGATATTACATTTTGGGAGGTCTGTAGGGTTCCAGTGATCCCAGAAACCTCCTGTGATGTTTCAGAGCTGGGGTAGACAGGAGCACAGACAGAGCCTGACCGCTTTATCCTTATTTCTCTGCAGAGGAGATTCCTCCGGGGATCTCAGCCAAAGGTCTCTTCACAACCTCCACTTCCCAATGAACACGTTTTTCCTCCTTTTTCTGATTTTTTTTTTAGCTAACTTCCTGAAACCCAGGAGGGATCTGATGTCCCTGCTGTGCCCCCTCCACAGGATTGCTGCTCTGCGGGCTCATTTCAGCCCAGTTAAGGAAAACGCTCTCCCCAAAACCCGAATGAAATCCCTGTGGGAGCAGCCACCCAACCCCTGCTCTCCTCTCCAGACCGTGCCTGGTGTAAATGTGGGAGGGTGACAGGGACGAGCCATGTCCCCGAGGCCACACGCGGCAATGGCAGAGGTGTCTCTGGTCCCCAAAACGGCGAAAATGAAGATTTTTCTCTCCAAGAAGAGGTGGGAATGCTGGCGTGTCCCTGTCGAGCATCCCTTGGGGTGGGGGATAACAGCCAGCCCGATGGGACAGGGATGTGGCTCTGGGGATGTGGCTCAGGGAGGTGGCTCGGGGAGGTGGCTCAGGGATGTGGCTCAGGGAGGTGGCTCGGGGAGGTGGCTCAGGGATGTGGCTCAGGGAGGTGGCTCGGGGAGGTGGCTCAGGGATGTGGCTCAGGGAGGTGGCTCGGGGAGGTGGCTCAGGGATGTGGCTCAGGGAGGTGGCTCGGGGAGGTGGCTCAGGGATGTGGCTCAGGGAGGTGGCTCAGGGATGTCACTTAGGGATGTCACTCAGGGATGTCACTCAGGGATG
>VZTA01002465.1:72195-110778 GCA_013398855.1 Mohoua ochrocephala | reverse complement strand
CTTTTGGTGAAAGAATGCAGCAGTCCTGTTTCCACAGTTAAATTTATGATCTGTTCATCATTCTCTGACAATATATTTTCATTATTACATAGTAGTACTACCTACAGAGGATCCCAGCGTAGACCTCGGTCAGTCAACTTAAGTCCATCAGTGTTTTAATACACTGAAATCATTGGTAACAAAATATTAGGCTAATGCTTATCACAATTGTCTCCACTCTCATGGTTCTGCAAGTTTTACAGTTCCTAAACTTTTACTGTCTCTTGCAACAAAACACAAAATGCTCAGTCCAGCACATGATGACATCTTTCTTTTACAGTAGGGCTGCGCAGTCTGAAGCTTCCCATTTTATGACTGGTATACTAGTTCAACACAAGATTAATTCCCTTTAGTGATATATAACTACACTAATTTTTAACTGTAAAATATTTTGAATTTATTTGTTAAGTATTGACATAATGATAAAAAGTTAAATTACCTCCAGGACATGAAAAAAGACTTTGATTAAATATTTTTGAAGGATTTTAATATGCTGTAAAAGTTGTTCTTAGGCATTTTCTTTACCCATTATGCAAATATGTCAACTCATTAATAATTCAAAATAGGCAATACATTAATAATTAGGATCCCCCATTACAAATCTGACCTTTAATTGAATTCTATAGAAAGCGACTGTGAAAAATGAGCCTCTTGATTTATGCTACGAATAAAGGTTAAAAAGCGTTTTCCTAGTAGATCTAATTTTTATCATTATTGCCTAAGCAGAAACATTGAGATAAGAATTTTTTTTCCCAGTTCAAACTGGTTTTTTGGAAAGACTACTTCTAGGAAAAAAATATTAAAAGGTATTTATTTATGCACAGTTTAGTAAGATATGTCACTGGACAAGTGACATGGCAATCATAGGTACTTCAGCAGCTTGAAGTCAACCTTTTTCCTTCATTTCTCTTTGCCAAAAGACCCATGGGCTTCATGATTACATAATTCTTCACACTTAACTAATTCCTCTTCATATTTCTTCTTGTTAACTTCATCATAATGTTTAAAGGTAAAAATATTAACTGACTGTATAAAAGAATGATTACTTCCATTCGTAGGAAAACAACTGACAATTAAACAAACTGTTTGGNTTGCGATGCCGCATGGGCATTGCTGCTAGGATTTCCTTCCATTCTCAGTCCTTCCTAAAAATTCATGTCTGCCATGTAATGGCAGCTATGCAGACACATCATTTTCTTGTAAATTTTGAGCAAAAACATAATTGAGAATGATTAAGATACCTTTAAGGAAATGGAAGAGGGATAAGGAAAATGCCTAGGAACACGTCAGAGAATGTCCCAATGGGACTAAAAGAACATTTTATCTATTTAAGAGAGTAATAACAAGCTTGGAAGAAATCTTTTATATATCCTTGTTGCAGACGAAATACATCAAACCTAAATGCCTATAGAGGGCTTTTGCCTGAAAGCTGTCATATATTACAAGTTTGGACTCTTTATTTTATTTCATGGAGATCAGAAGTCCAATAAACACTTGAAGGTCCCAGCAGAAAAGGTTTCACATTGGCCGGTAAATCAAGAGCACTATTTGGTGCCGTAGTGCACAGCAGAATCAATTATTGCTATACAAGCTACTACATTGGTACAATGCCCTTTAAAAAATGCTAATTTTGAGAAATTATAAATTTAGCAAATGAATAGACATAATCAATTTGAACAGTTAAAGCAGCATTGTCACAGACATGTGCTTTGAGTATAAGTAAAAGTTCACAGCCCCTCTATTCCTAAAATGGGTAAGAATCCCCAAACACCCTGTTAACTCCCACTGAGAGTACACACAGCCAGAATTGGAAACCATTTAGCTTTTGGCTAACTACAAACCCTTGTCAATACCCATCCTTGTAATACTAATTTTTTCAAGTCCTCAGTCTGGACGCTCAACAAACTACCCCAGCCATGACCACGCCGAGCAGCAGCTTCACAGACCTTTTGTCAGTCCCACACACAAAGTGTGAAGGACTCACGCATGTCTGCATTTTCATAGTGAGAAGTCAAAACCAACTGGGGCAATACAGTGATCAGTTTAACCCAGAAGTAGTTACACACAACAATAACACCACTAGAATTTATCAGCTCCCAGAAAACATAAAAAGTAAGCCCAAAAGGGCTGGCCTTCCTGGGCTCACCTGCAGCCAAATGCTGCTGTGACGGCTAATTCTGTGCTTGCCTGAAGGGTTCCTAAGTTCACTCCTGCAGCAAAATATACATTATATGGACTTAAACTGTCCATTGCCTAAGTGGCACTACAGCCAGAAGAGTTTCAATTATGGTGAAACTGAACTACAGTTAATGTTATGAAAGGGACCAGCAGCTGCCTCGTTAATGGAGATGGCACGAAACTTCCTACCGAGGATTTAACAACATCACACTCCCAACCACACCGGAAGAGCTGGAAAGGGTGGGGGATGTGGAGTGGCCAACTTGTTCTGAGCTCTTAGCACACACACTGCTCCTTAGCCTGGTTTGGGTACATTGGTCACTGTACGGTTGTGGAATGTGGAAGACTTTTTGCTTCTTAAAGCCGAGGGCTCCCATGCCACATTCCTAACAACCATCGTGTTTGTTGTGGTTTTTTTAATTTCCATAAGTGGAACAAATGGTAACACAGCAGAACCCCCGTGTTTTGTCCCTTCAATCTCTTCATTTTATTGGCTAACTATCTGCTTAGGCTTAGGATAAAGTTTTTAGGTGGGGCTCATCCATCCCTCAGCCTTGAGCACTTCCACTTCCCAGGGAAATCACAAATGAGACACCTGAGTGCCAGGATTCACATCAGGCTCTTCCCTCCTGCAGCCAAACTCCGTGACAATGAACTCAAGCAATTAGCAAAAAGCACTTCAGCACATCTCAAAAAGTTTTCTTTCCACTATCTCTATTCCTCATCAGAAAGAAAACCATCATTAAGAAAATTGTTATTCATATATACGTTCAAATAAATTGAGAAAAGACTCTGTTCCAGCCTAGAAACTGAAAAATGCATGTTCACAAGTGTGTTGTCACTTCCTGGCAATACTCCCAAAGCTTTAGATCTTCTACCATGGGAATATACAGTCACCCACACACAATATTTTTGAGGGTAAATTCCTGAAATTGTAGTGTGACATCGAACATACCACTGCATTCCAAGACATCAGACCAAGATTTTTTTCTACCATAAGAAAACTTACTCTTACTTTTCCAGGTCTCTGCCACAACTTAAGTTACAGCAGAACTACAATGTATCCCACTCCCCACAAGTGCAAGAAGTTCTTTGGGACGTCAGGGGAAAGACAGCATTAGAGTAATTGATTTATTTCATGGATTGGAAGAGTCTTTTCGATACGTTTTGATTTTTCTCTAGTGATTCCCCCTTTCTATTTGATTGTACCTGTACCAGCTACAAGTGGCAAACACCACTTAAAAGGAAAAGGAGGAGGTGGGGGTGAAGGCTGCAACTGTCATTATTTTGCTCTGTTGCCATCTATGGAAGAAAAAAACCTTTTATTTCATTATCAAAAAGGTTGCAGAAGTGCAATTGATTTTGTTAAGAAGCAAGGACTCATTAACGTTCCAAAGACTGGAATTGTGCTCATTCCCTTGGACTCCCTAGATAACAAAGAAATAAAATTTAACCCAGCAATTCCTCCACCAGCAAAATTACTTGTAACTAAAGTAGATCATCCTTTAGAAAGACCTCAAATTAAGTTAAAGTGCTTACCCCATGAAGACTTTTCTATGACTCCTGGAAACTTTACCCATCACTTAATTATTTCCATTTTTTAAAACAAACATCTTATTACCAGATTGAGAAATATCTGTAGGTGTACTTCTTCAATAGAGCTAGATATAATTACTGTATTATGTATTTGTTTGTATGTTTCAAACGAGAAATGGGAAATTAAGCATGTCATCAAAATTTCATAAGCAACATGGAAAAATGAAGTGACAAAATGCCCTCAATCTAATCGTATTGGGTCTCTATATTGAAATATATATGATTTGAATATGATTCAGTAGGATTAGAACATGATTTTAGTAGGATTAGAGATCCCACTCTTCCCACATTACTGCTTCCATTAGGGAAAACTAGGGTGGCAGGGGTTTTTGGCAGGGTTTTGGTTTGGGTTATTTTTGGTTTTTTTTAATTTGCAGATGTTTGCACTTGGACCAGATGACCCACTGTGGTCCCTTCCAACCTTACCCACTTTGTGATTCTGTGGTTCTGTAGTAAGGTTTAAAATTTTCCCTCAAGATATTGGGCCAATAAATAAAATAAGCCTTTCTCCCACAAAACAAAAAAACACTTAAAATTGTTTTAGCCTGTGAACACAGTACTTCATTGTTCTTAAGTGATGTCAAAGGTATTAGTCTTTTGAGCAGAAAAAAATTTTACTATGTACCATAGTAACAGTAACCATAACATTCCCAGCCTTTGTCCACTATTTAAAAATAATGTACTTGAAATTGTAGAACAGCGAACAAGTTCTGGGCTGTGTCTGTGACCTGTGGAGAGGGTAAGGATGGCAGCAAGGAGGGAAAGAGAGGTGAATGGGCAGAAGGAAGATGCCTCAGGCCTGCAGTGTTTGAGCACTCACTCTCCAGCTGTAATGCTCCCTATGCTCCTAACCAGTGCGGGAATTGTGCCGACAGCCAGCTGGGAGCTTCTAGATCCATTTGTTAGACCGGTGATGCAACACCATACACACTGAAAGCAGGGATTAAAGTGTGAACAAATCCAGGGGCATAAAGGGTCAACATAATTAACTGAAACGAGAAATATGATCAGAAAATAACAGCTGTATTTGAAATCTTAAAATGATACTCAGTGCAGCATTTCAAGTTCTATACAGCCAGAGTACTCCTCACCTTTGCCAAGAATATTTACCTTCACTTTGTAAAATGCTGTCATATCTCAAGATCAAACTAGGGAAATAGTTCATACAACAACACTAGCAATTTTTATGCTGCATTTTCCAGTGCTATTGTTGCTCATTTTCAGGTGACTGGCTGTTCAGACCTGTTGCACTGTCGAGCTGACATTTTGTAAAACTGCTTCGTGATCCTGTTCAATACAAACAAGTGGAAGCCCAGAAAATTAACTGGTCAATTTAGAATAGGTGGTTGAGGTGACAAAACCAGAGCAAAGATTAAAATGAAAACCAATTCAAGAAATTTTCAGTACTTCAACAACACTGAAACAGAGAGGAAACTTCTGTTACTGAGACTCAAATAAATTATAGAAATAGCTTTGTTTTTAGCCAGCAAATGTGGCTGATCACAAAAACATACATTGATGGAATGTCTTCTAGACATAGGGCAGTCTGTTTTGAGAGCCAAACCCAGAAAACTGTCACCGATGGAGCTGAAATGGCTCTTTCAGAAAACAGCTTAAAATGCTCCTGTCTCTCTGCATCCATGACACTGCAGTTCTAGGCAGAGGAAAACACAGCTTTGACCATCTCTAGCGGCTGACATGACATGACATGACACAGGTCAGATGCAGAGCCGCTATCCCTTGCACCAGAAGATCCCAGCAGATGCCTCCTACGTCTCCTACACATCTAGAAAAGGAGCCAGTTGTCACTAAAGGGACAATGGGACAATGTGACTCAATGTCAATTGTTCTTTCCTGTGCCTTCTGGGATGCATGTCATTAATACTAAAATAATAGAGTAGGATCAACACAAGAGACATTTCATCTCCAGCATGGTACTATGGGCAGAAAACTGAATTTTTGTGTTTTTTCCACTATTTCAACTATTCTTTCACAAATTAATTTGAGCCTATGGCTAGTGAAAACTAATTCTTCACAACCTCTATTCTTCACAAAAATCCCAAATAGGTTATTCTTCTCATCACTTTGTGTGAGTTATTTTTCCCATTGTGCTTTATGTTTATTATAAAACATCTGAAATAGAGCTGAAAATCTTTTTTGGGGAAACAATTTTGTTCTGGTAACAAACTTTGTTCTAAAACATAGAGTGGTCAGAAGGAAACCTTCTTCAGTTAAGGAGTATCAGAAGCATTACAGAAACATCTAAGAGCCTTGCAGGTATGGAAAAAGCAGGGATACTAGGGATCACACTAGGACCATGGCAGCTGTGTGATTAATTACTCATAAGGGCTGAAAAGACAGGAGTGGATGAAGACAACAGCTGAGACAGAAGAAGCTAAAATACTCAAACCTGGTGGGGAACCCGATAACACAATTCTGCATGAAGTTACACTCATGCCTCACTGCACTCAGTGCTCAATTCCAGCACTGCTGGGGCTTTTATTGTTGCAGGTTTTATTCCCCACTCTAATTATAATGAATAAGGTAATGATTAATGCTGCAAAGCAGACTGATATTCAGTTCTGACACAACATCAGCATGTGGGTCCCTAAATCTGTCAATGAGGAGCATGGTAAAATACATGAGATTGAATAGACTGAAATAACAAGGATAAATTAAAACTTTAAAAAATTGAATCAAAAGCAAAACCTGTGATGCTACACAGATTTATTGCACTGTGCTTTTGAACAGCTACCTTGTAAGACCTTCTCATGGCTGATCTGAGGTTTATAGTAGGTTAATCAAAATGATTGGGGGCCTTTTCATACATATGTTGCAGGCTCTATGCTTCATTGCATGCATTTCACAGGACATTGCTAAGTAACAGCTCAGGAACTACTACTCTATTTTGGAGTAAGAAGACTCTTTTTGATAGAGATTACGTAAGGCCAGACTTTGCAGACCATGTCTTAATAGCCCCCAAAGATGTGAGTCCCATTGCAAAAATACTAATTTCTTTTACTAAAATCTTTATGATTCTTTGAATTAATTTTCTCTCTCACTCTCCAATTTACACAGACTTCTTCTCATGTTTCCCCACTCCTTCCAAGAACATTTGCCTGGATGCTAATGAGCAACTCTATCCCTTCTATTCTTGGGTCACTAGAGTGGTCCTCGAGTAAAAGACTCCTTCAAGTTGGGCAATTCTGTAGCAGTTTTACAATAAAACCAGTGGCTATTTCTTCATGAATTTCCTGAATTGCAATTGATAGTTTTATCTTGTGATGGTTTTATCTTGTTTTATTCATTTATACCATCTAAGCTTTTATATCTCTTCAGAATATGTCTCAACCTAAAATAAAGCAAAATATTGTACCTGCTGCAGTCAGCTATGAGCTATGAAGATGTATGTTAGGAAAATTAATGAAACTACGCATAAAGACCTGAAAATCATATCTCCGCAAACAACTGTAAAATCTTTCACTTTTATTGGAATCTCCTGGAATTCACTGCTCACTGAAATCTTAAGAGAGCCACCACAGACAGATAATTATATGGCTCTTCATTACCATAATAAAACCTCTGCACCATGCTTATTGAAAAAAGATTGAAATCCTTCAGCTCTAAGTGACACTCAATCAGGCACAAGCTGGAAAAAAATCATATAGCTCACAAAATGACACACCTTTTCATCCCTTCCTGTGAGAAAGAACTCAAGAGGATGCTCCCATTACAATACTACTTAGAGCAGAAGGTAGCAGCCTTCCCTTTCACCAGCTACTCTTAATCTGTTTGACCCACAGAAAGTCTTTTCACAGATGACCATCCCTCCAGGCTGATAAGGTACCAGTAAATCCTCAGAAAGTAGGAACAGCTAGAATATAACCTCAGCTATAAACTCATGCCCCGGTATTTCAGACTGGGCTTTGCATGTATGTCTTTTGTTGAAAGTGCTCTTTCTGAGATACATTGGAGAGAGAAAAGAAGTGACTCTTGAAGATCAGGAAGCACTCCGAAAGTGGTTCTTCAGATCAGAAACTGTGCTCGCTTTGTCACCTACCCCATTTATTTTAATGTCTTTAAACGTGCTGTGAAATGCAGTCTCTCATGTGTCACTTTTAGCTCTCAGACAAAACTCCAACAACCCTGTTTGTCCAGTGCCCCAGAACAACAACCCAGCCCTCAGCACCAACGTTACAGAAATAGCAAAAACACTTTAAAATATCAGTCTTCCTCCAGGTCCAGGGTATCCTTCAATTTCTCAATCTGTATGTTTCCACAACCAGCACGTCCTGCAGCTATTACCGTGGTATTCTTTAAAGTCATCAGCAGTTAAAAGCATTTTTGAGTAATGCAGCAGTTTGTAAGATGCACGTGTCATTTCAATGGTTTGTGGCAAGGGAGTCAGGAACTGCTGTAAGTCCTGGGAAAAACAATACGGATATTTATCTTCCATTCCTCTCCACTGCCTTCCATCACACACACATCTTTTCCCACCCCATCCCACCCCCTAGACCCTTCAGCCACCACCACACACACAAAGCAGACTGGCTGGATCTCACCAGGGAAACCCTCCTGGCCACTGTGGCAACAGTAGGCCCTGCAGATCACTCTTCTTTGCTGACTATAGATACCGATCCTCTTCTAGTGGTGGGGATGACTGTATCCATACAGCACCCTCTGGGAAAAATAAGCCAAAAGCCTGGTTTACATAGCGCCGAACACCCACAAAGGCTGCCTGCATTTCCTCAGCAGCAAAGAACAGATGGGCCAGTGGCCACACAACATCAAGTAAGTAATTTCCTTGAGGGTTTATGCATCTGTGATCAGAAAGCACCATATGACTGGTGCATAGGGTAACCAAAATGTTANNTTGAGAAATAATCAGACTTAGATGTTCAGGCAGTCTGCGATTTTATAAGTCACCAGCAAGGGGCTCGCCCTGCTTCTGCACCGCTTGCAGTGATAGAGAATTCCTCTGCAGTCCTTAATGGTCCAATACGTGGGCAATAGAACATATTTCATAACTGCAGAGCTCTTCTGACCTACCCTGAGGCTGTTTTTCAGGAACAGGTCATTTGTGACTACATGACTTGGCACTGGCAATCTATCAGTGCTGTACAGGATTCTAGGTCTGTTTTTAAACACAGTACTATCAGTTTGTTAACTGAGGAGAAGAAATTTTGTGGGAGGAGGACATCTAGTGATGTGATATATATTTACATGCTTAGCTGTTTCCAGGCACAGTTGAGCTGGAGAACCGGGGAGTTACAGAGGATTATAAGAGTTTTAAGTGTGCAAGTGTGCAGCTGACTGTGCTAGAAAATAGAAGTCCTGGGGATTTGACAGGACAGTATCCAAAACAATAAAGCATCCAAAACAGCAGCAACAAAAATTCAACCACATAATTCTGAAATCAACCTTTATGAAATTAAATGTTGCAAAGACTTAGTGATATTGCCACACTTCTCACCTATAACGATCTCATCTCCAAATCTGGGTTTATACTGGCATTAATCACAACCTGCTCATGTAGAATGACCATTAAAATAATGATACACTTAGCATCAAAAGCATCCCATTGCATGTCAAAGATGTTCAGTGTAGCAGCAACTCTGAAATATAATGATGGTTCTCCTTTTAAATTCTTTTCTTAAGTAGTTTTTTTAATTCCCCCAAAAGCGATAATTATTACATCTCAAACTGATAAAAATCAAAGCATTTATTCTTCATTGTAACTCACTTCAACTAAGGTTCATCAGTGAAGCGCAAGAAATTCAAAACTATAGACAGAGAAATACAATAACAATCATAATAGTCATCACTAGTATCTGCTGTTAAATTGAATATTACTTGGGGAAGAAATGCTGCATATCACCAGTATAAAACATATACCAGTATCAAACTCATACAACATCATTCACATCTGCATTTATACAGTTTCCAGAACAATACAAAAATATCCCTTTTCACATTTTTCAGAATAAAACAAAGTCATTATGGTGAAGCAATAAAAAAATTACGTTAAAGAGTCAGTTAATGACTTTCAAGGAAAAAATACAGTATCAAATATGCTAGTTAAATGAGGACTAATATCTTTTTAAAGCCATAGAAAAACTCTACAAGGACATACATTTGCTTTCTTTTTTTTTTTTTTTGGTATTTCAGGTCTAAAACTAGTTGCACCAGTAAGTTTATAGGTGCATATTGAACATGCTGGTATTTCTACTGCACTAGCAGTATGACTAGCATGTCCCATAAAATCCACTTTCACACAGAAGGATACAGAAGGAAAACTTTGAAGGATAACTCTGAAAGATATTGTCAAAAATGAACTCGCAGTTTGAGGAAAACCAGAGTTGTTCATGGAGATTGTTCCCTTCAGTGAGATGTATAACACAGGAAACATCCACAGCTGAGACGGCTTCTGATGTCAGTCTTTGTATGTGTACACATGGAAGAATACCTCCATAATGCATATTACGAGCATTCCAGAAATAAATTATGTCACAGTGTACATCCAGAAGAATGGAAACATTTGTGCAAATCATAATAATTAATCATATTCCTGACTTTAGACTGTAATCCAACAATTTGTAGTAGTACTTGAAACGAGTTTTTTTTGTAAGAATAGTTTATATTGGCAAGCCCTATGCAGTACGAACACTATAAAACAAGATATTGATGGAATTTATCAGAAGTAATAAAATGTAGTATCAAGGCAAGAATTTACCTGCTATTTACTTCGATAGTTAGCCAGTTATTGCTAAGGTACAGACATACACGGAAGATAATTCTCAGTATTTCAGTGCCGGCTTAACACTACTGAGAAGCAGGACACGTGGGAGCATTGTTTCAGTCTTCTTCATAAGAACCACAAGCTACTGGAATATTCCTTAGGTGTTTCCCACAACCTCTCAGAAAATCTATGTAGTGATCACAGTACTGAAATTAATGCGCTTTTTGTGCAAAAAATTCTATATGGCCTGATGGAGCTGCAAAAAGCTTTGTTATCTATCAAACTAGGAAAAAAACCCAAACACACAAACAAACATTATTCATTTCAGTTCTTTGCCTTGCTTCCTCTATTTCAATTATTTACACACTTCAGACATCTTTCCTTAAGGCTCCGAAGATGCTGATCCGGAACTGGGAACAGAGGATTTGTGGGAAGGCGAGTCCTAGCAGGGCTGAGCTGGTTGGGTTGAGCAGGGCAGGACACAGAAGAGCACAAACCTGATGCTCTCAGCACTGTCAGCATTGCCAGCGTTGTCATTTATTATGACAATATGGTTGTATTCATGACTGAATTTCTGGATCAGTTTGTATTGCAATTGAGTGAATAAATACAAAGCTGTTTGCTGTTCAACATGTTATTTATCAAATTTTTTACTGTTTTTAATTACTGTCTTCATTAGTGTATTACTTACACTAATAGCAAAAATTTAATTTGAAGATAAATATTTGTTGTACTTTATTCCAAGTCATACACTCAGAGAATAAGAAAATTTATCGACAGTAGGAATTAACTCAGGAAAAAAAATCAAACACCACCTTCTTTTATCACATTGTAGAGCCCAAACAATGTCTTTTTCTTAATTTATGCTACTGGAATTTATAAACTTGGAGACTGTCTGAAGACATTCTGTAGGAAATCAATTGAATTCTCTACTATTGCCTATTGTTGCATTTCCTCAATAATTAACACTGGAATACAAAGTATATGACTGTTTCATATAGAGAGAAAATTACTCTAAATTTAATCTAAACAACTCAAATTCATTAATTTCAGCTGATATAGTCCACTGAAGTTGTCAGCAGCCAGAATATTGAGCAACTTTTTAAGGAAAAGTAATGCTAAGTGCCTTGCAGTCTTATTACCATAAATTACTCTTATACTCCATTGATTATTAAAAGAAAAGTCCATTTCCCTTACACATTGACAACTCCTTTCAGGAAGAGGGAAAGTTTCTCTGTCATGCAGAAAATTTTCATTCCAAAGTTTTCTAAACAAAATTGGCATTGACATTGCTGTGATTATTACAGTCAAGCTTCTGATTTTTTAATATTTTCAACCTGACAGATTTATTTCTTCTCAAATAAAAAAAAAAATCCTTCTTAGAATAAAAATATATAGCTTCCTTATATTTCCTGATTCTGAAAATTACCAAGTGCCAAGCTGTGAACATAAGGAAATTGAAGACCCTTGAGGGTGACCTTAAGAACCACAAAGGTGGGGAATTGTGATATAGTGGTTTAGGCAATTTCATTGCAGCTGCTTGGCTCTTGAAAAATGAGAAATGGGTTTTCTATTACTAAATATAATGAATTCCCTTTCTGTCCTGTCACAAATTGTCAAACTTCATTAATGAGAAGAAAGATGTGGCACATACACATATAAAAAGTAATATGAATATACATATTTAAAATGGAGAAAAGCTGCATATTACCACAGGAAGATTCTATCTCTGCATCAGATATTGCATAAATCTTTGTAAATAAGATATTTCAAAATTAGCTAACATTGCAATATGATGCCACTTCTATACCTTCAGAGTAATTTGCTATTATTTGCAAAAGAAATGCCTACATGTTTTTCAGGTGCACAGACGCAGCTCGGTGGCTGTATTTCAGAATAATGTTTAAATCCCATTTACTTTTAAAGCTGTGGGTATCCAATGGAACAAGGCACCTGCTTTTATAATTTGGTTTAAATATTTTGCTGAATGGGGGTGTAAAATATATCATCATTTAATAAAATTATTTGCACTTTTGTCTTTGCCATTATGTTAAATTCATTGTGGCTCATTATGAGTTTGAGGACAGCAGTGGCTGTCCTTTATTCTCTTATGCAATATATGAATGAATGTACCGTCAATAGATAATACTCAGATTTTGCTTGATAATCACTGTAAAATACTTATAATTTAATTTGGAGTTACAGCAATAACAAAACTGAAGGAATTCACTTCATGCAAATTTCAATTTATGCCCAGCCTTAAGCCTGGGCTGTTGGTAGTTAGACTGATCCGGAATCATGCAGGACTCTACATCTGCATGTGCCATAGAGGTCAATGAACCCAGCAGACACCCTGAAGGACAAAACGAGATCACTTATATCCTACAGGCAGGATGAGTTACCCCGTGACCCACAACACTTTCTGGCATAACTCCCAACTTATATTTCTCTACTCTATTGAGAACTAATTATACCTAAACTTTCTAGAATGTAGAAGTAGTATTTAGACAATTAGTAATAGCAAGATTTCTACAACTACAGAAATTAAGCATGTCATGCACTTCTACGATCCTTGTTGACAAGTAAAACACAACAGATTTCTTCTATACAAAACTGTACCAAAAGAAAAAAGTCATGCTGAAAGTCATTGAGTAATTTGAACACATCTAATGTCATAGTGGAAAAAATTGCTGCACAGTAATTCAAAATATCCTGCTGATGGGAAACCTGAAACTGCAAGCTCTGAACCAGAGGCAGCAGAGAAGTCTGACCATCTGTAAAGGAGTTTTCCCTTCGCTGGAACAGCTTATTTGCAGTATGTGCTCAAAAACCCTGCAGCCCCAGGTCTTGTGTCACTGTATTCTGGTCACGTCCGCTACTCCAAGAGACCCTGCTCACAGAGTACCAGCTCTTGAGGTTCGCTGAAAGTATCTGAAAGTGAGGATTTGTTTCTTTCTGAGCTGTTCTGCAATCACAGGCTCCACAGGAGGTTGTGTCCCTGTATCTAACCTCTTTACTCACTACCCAAATCCTCCACAACATTAATTAGATTGATGCTGTATTAGAAAGGATTTTTCTTCTTGCCTTCTCTGCAGTTGCCTCAGAAGTGTCAACTCTCCATCAAACCTGATCACTGGATGTGCTCCATGGCCTCCCTCAGGGCTCCCGAGGTCCATCTGTCCTCAGCCTACATATCCAACCTTCCTTCCAGTGGAAACCAAGGCAGAGCAGGCACGGCAGGGGGTTGTTCAAATGCACCCAGCTGTTAGTCGTGTGCAAAGTCAGCGCAGCAGCCTTACCATTTAAACATCGCCAAAGGGTCTTTGCAAATTACTTATCCCTCAGAAATTTTGCTCTAGTACTTCTCCCTCTGTTATGTGCTTAGAGCATTACTCTGTCCCATTTATGCAGGGCATGCTCATTTCTGCTGCTTACATAGCAATCCTGAATTTGAGAGATAGTCTAGAAAATCTGGTAAAGTTTTAATTTCTGGATATTAAAACAGAAACAGAATATTTTCATGTAGCAATAAATAGGAAATCTAAATTTCAGTTCTGAAGAGGAAGATCGTTCCATCTTCTCAAAGCATGCAGCAGTTCATTGCTGCTGGTGCCCATACTCAACCTTAAAATGCTCTTTTAAACAAAGCAGGCTTAATTATTTAAATAAATTTGAATTTTTTTTAGTGTGTGTAATGTCACTTATTTTTCACAGATGGCTAGCCATACTGGAGACATCACACAAACAAATGCAATTACAGAGATCTGGGAAAGGGAAGATCCCCACCAGTAAATCCAGTTCAAGTCACCAGTAACTCTGCTAAAATTAACAGAATTAAAGAGTAGTGAAATCAGGATCTATTAAGAGTAAAGGATTTTTTTCTTAAGGTGAATATCCTCATGAAACCAAAGATGTCTCACTATTAATTTTTAAGAGTTCCTGTTGTTTGGTCCTTCTGGTTTTCTTGTACTTATGAAACTGGAATTAGTCCTTTTAACTGAAGACACCAGCTGAGAGCCTCACCTGGTGCAATATCACAGAAGGCAATCAGTCGAACATTACCACCTATCAATATTGGGGGAATTGGATCTACTTGCATTACGACTCTAAAGTGTCTGTACAGCGTCTGTCTTGCAAGCAGTTGTCTGCACAGAAACAGCGACATCAGCAGCCCTGTCAGTGGCAAAGACGTGTTCAGGTTTCTCAGCGTTATCTGCAGAGACCTCTAGTGGGAAAGAGCAGCAAGGCTTCTATTTCTTCCCAGACCACAAAATCGGACTTCCTTTTCCTAGCTGTCCTGCTCGTCCATCCGCGCTCTGAACACATCTCTGCTTTTTGGCATAACGAATTCAAATACAAGTGACAGAGAAGCACCAGGCGATGAGCAGAAGCCGACAGCTTGCACTCAGCAGGACGGAGATCACCTGGTGATACACGGGTGGATCTTCCCAGCTGGGACTCTCCCAGTAGCCAACCCCACCGTGGTCTCACCTTCAGAGACACCCGCAGCTCCCAAGCCATTTCAGCTACTCCCAGCCTGGTCACGCTTGACCTGTGGCAGTGCACGCACACCTATTTGCACACCCAGTGCTCAGTCCAGCCACTGGCACCAGGGGCACGCATACCCCTGTGGCCCACAGTCCTATTCCAGGGGCTGGCACTGGTTTTCAGTCACTTTGGTACCTCCAGTGGGTGGCACAAAGGCACGGGGACAATCCTGACCCATGATCTGACTCCAGTCACTGCCATCCAGACTCTCCCAAACCCCACCCCCTCATACCAAGTGGAGAATCCCTTGTCCAGGAAAAGGCTTTTAGTAAGAGGACAGACTGATGAGGAGCAGGGCATGGCCAGAGAAGCGCACATGCAACCAGACCTCTTATTCTCTCCTGCTTTCCCCACTCTCATTCCTCCCCAAAACATCTAAATCTCTCCCTTTCCTCACCTTTGGTTTCTCCCCTAAGCATCCCATAACAAGTCCTGTGCAACCCCAAAATGCACTGCCTTGTTTCCCATAATATGCCCTTCCTAGGTAACAGCTCAAAAAGTGCTCCAAATTTGACTCATCATGATGTGTGACATTCTGGCACACTGGGGCTGAGGCTTTCCTGGGGTTTCCCAGGGAGGGACCAGGCAGGGTGTCCCCGACACGGAATCTGCAGTTTGGTTCCTGTCTGCCTTTGAGTATCCGTGTGCTCCTCTGGGCTTGTGGAGATAGTCCCTCGATGGGCTGATGGCTCCTGTGATGGGCTTGGGAGCAACCTGTCAGGGCAGTATTTAGAGTGCCCCCCACCCATCTCCTCCTGCTCCTTTGTGGGTAAGCACAAGGAGTTTTTATCACGTAACCTAAAGGACAATACATTTAAAATTTGATTATATTTAGAATGACTTATAAATTGTTATGCGCTACACTCCCATAAACAGCTCAAAGGTCATCTCTAAATGGTCTTATAGACTCTACATCTTCCACTTGGCAGCAGAAGTACAGTGAGAAATAACATTGCTTTACTGTAAAGAGAAGAGAACATGTTGGGACAGCCTGAAGCAATAAACCTCCCTGCTCTCTGTAAATAACAATGGTGCCAACAAAGTTATAACTGGTAAAAACATTAGCAAAAACACTAACATGAGAATGTATAGAACAGTTTTGCATATGATTCAAAGATAATAACAACAACAAATAAATAAATTACACTGCTGTAGTTATCTAAATTGTATTTCATGTGTCCTAGGGACATGGACATAACTTGGGTAACACTTACTGACTGACAGATGACAGATTGTCTCCATAGAGTTATGAAAACAATCTTCTGAAAAATACTGTTTACTACAGAAAAAGTAGTGCTTGAGCTGAAAGCTGATGGTCACTTTTTCTCTTTGTAATCCTTCTCATGTTAAACAATCCCAGTCCAACGCAGTTAAAAACGGAGCAAGTAGCGTAAATGCAAAATAATAAACATTAAAGAAGTTTTTTATCAAGTAGCATGCTAAAAGGAAAGTGCAGAAGACTGACCCTGTTTCATGTGGATTTTCATAGCAGTGAAAGAAAAAAATAAGCTATTTTTGTCAAAGTATAACATAACCCTGAGATATCACAAGTAACAGTTCTGCACTATAGAACATAACTAATAAACTACCTCACTCGGAATGGCCAGGTTGTGTCTCAGCTGTTACGGCAAGGAAATATATGGAAAGTTTTAACAGAATGGGATCTTACTAACAGTTAAATGTCAAACAGACCTGGCCCACAATTTTTCTTTCATCGATATTACAGGATGGTGTATTATACTGACCCATTATCGCACACCAACCCTCAGAACACCTTCAGACTCTGTAACAGCTTTCCTCAGCTCTCTTCCCTGAGCATGGGGGACTTCTTCAAGACCTGGGGTTATTTCAGCTGACCCAATAGGTAGATGTTCTTGGCTGCACTAAGAGTACAAAATCATCTTTTACGAGTTAGAGGCAGTGAGAGGGCAGAAGTTTCTTATAGGAATAGTCAGGCTCTGGAGAAACAAGATTGATGGCCAGTATTAACAGTAAAGATAAACCCAAGGCAGGCTGCCAAGCATTATACAACTTGCATTGGGCAGCTCTGTCCCAAAGGCCACCTGGTTCCCATATATCCTGCTGTCCTGTGGCTAGTCAGATGCAGTTTTTCTCTTACCACACACACGCAGCGGATAGTGATTTTGACCAGGCGATATTTTGTGTTTGTTTGCTCTTGTTGTCCCAAAAAAGAATCCCGGGAGGCAATCAAAACTCTTGGCTGGGAAGCATCCAACCTGGAGATAAAATGGTAAGAAACTGGCAAAGCTGATGTAAACATCCCGGTTTTGTCCATGCCTCAGGCTAATATTTAAGAGAGCAGGCCTAAATGTTGCTGCCCTTCAATAGCAGGTATATGCATTAAACAGCTTATTCTAGTAGCTGGCTGTACAGGACCTTAAGGTTGGGCAGGATATGTAGTTTGCTTTTAAAAGTAAGTTTTACACCCTTCAAGAAGAATTAAGACTTTTTACTGTATTTATTTTTTGTGGTCCTGAAATATATCCTGTCCCTGGTGCTAGGCAACTTCTTTATACTTGCCTCCTGATAATGAATTATGCTCACCTGAGGAGACAGCAAACAATTCTTTGTTGTCATTCGTAACAAAATCAGTCATACTTTTCTTGCCGGTTATAAATTAGTATGTTCTCTCTTTGCAACTCTTTACAGGATAAACAAGCACATGGAATACACAGTGAGTGTAAAAGAAAATGAGCAAATGAATCATCCTGTCACACTATTTGGAGCCCTTCACAAAGCAGAAAAAGCCTGAAGTGTGCAATAAAGTTATTACAAAATGCATCACACACACATACATCTACTGAATTATATGTTTGCATTATCACAGTACTTCAGTAAGCCCGAGCCATGAACCATGAGAAGCCACTTCAATCAGCATGATATAAACAAAAAAAATTACTCTTTTCCAGGGCAATTACTCTGAGAAACGCCTCAGACGTAGAGTGCAACAAGTGCTTACAAGCAGCTTCCCCACAGCTTAAATTATAGGAGTACAATTTTGCTGCACTTACAAAATGATGTTAACCTACTCTTTAGAAATCAATTATGAAAATGGTGAGGAATTGGATTTTGGTATCGACAGGAAGCCATGGGCAACTGAGCCAACCCTCAATAATTTCTGATCATTCTGTATCTAAAAGCTAAACCTCTTCTGCTCTTGCAAGTCAAATTATTTCATTGTGTAGTGGTGACTTCTTTGTCTCTTGTCCCAGAAGATGGCAGCAGTCCCACAGTATTTTATGGATTTAGAGATGCAGTTGGTCTCAAGCCTTTTCTAACAGCTTTCTCTATTTAACCACTAAAGAAGTAAATATTCCTAATCATCATTTTGCTGTTAAGATGGAGTTTGTACCTTGCAATTTACCACCTATTGATGGCGGGGAATTAAAATTTATTTTAAATGAGACTAAAATGAAACTAAACTCACTTGTATTAAAACACCTTATTAACAATCTTCTAAAAGGACATGTATAAGGACTTAAAGAGTCCAATTACCTGCCTCAAACACTGTTAAGGCCACAGAAAGACTTTGCCAGGAGATAAGCAACTGTAGGGCACTAATTCCAGTCCTGGCAGAGATGAGATCTGGCTAATGCATCCAGGCAGAAATTCCCACTGTGGCAAGGTGTATAAAGAAGTGACTGCTCCTGTGCACACCACCAGTCAAACACCAGTTCGAGTTATGAGATAGATGGTATCTGTGACCACTGAAGCCCCCCTCCCCCCAAATATGCTTTCATGGATATGTGGAACTTGGTCTGTAAGTTAAGCCACCGTGATGAGATAAGAGATCTTTGAGATAAGATAAAGGTGGTCTGGATGCCATCTCAGACCTAGCGGGAGGTTAACGAAGCTAGTGGAGATTAACAAAGCTGGGGGAGCAGAATGTATCACCGAAAACGGCCACAAAGAATGCAGAATTTATGGGCCACAAGGAAAGGCAACCCAGAAACTGTGCTGAAATCAGCTCAGACTGGGTAAAACGTAATTCTGGCAGAGGGAGATTGCAAACACCGACTCACAACCCACCAACTCAAAAAATCCACCGACTCGAAAGAAAAGAGACTGAGCATGGGACTAATCAGCATTAGAAGTGAGGGACTTATTTAACCAATAGAATAAGAGAACTGTGTAGTCAATGAGCATTAAATCCTTTGTTTGCTAAAATGTAAAAATAGTGAAAAGCTTTTAACAACCTGGGGACCCTCACCACTGAGAAGCCGAGGGTGAAGAAGGGCCAATGAAACGCCTTTGGATCCATGGGTGATGACGACCTTCTGCTTGATCTCTCTCTCTCTCTCTCTTCCCTCCCTGTCTCTTCAATTTCTTTATATCTCTCTACCTCACACTTACTTTTAAATAAAATCTGTATTATTGGTTTTGACATATGGTCTTGTCTGAACCTTAATTCGGGCAGACACATCTCTCGCTAATCGGATCATAACAACATGCAATACCATTTATACAGTATTCACTGACACTGAGGAGACATTAACAAATACTAAAAATTCTGTGCTTATCTTAAATATTGCAGTCTGTTTCTCCAGCTCTTCCATAGATGTTTAACAGAAGACTGAAAGAACTTTGAATAATTAATTTAAAAAACCAGTCAGACAAACAAACATGCAAGATATGTTCTCAGATTTGCACTGAAAGTTCATCAATTCATTTAAACAAAGCTGGCTGTTTATTTTTGTTTAAAAAGGAATAATTTCGACAATAGCTACACTGAAACACTTTTCATTAATTCAATTACGCTTTTCATTTCATGAAAGAAAGAAAAAATATGTTCATACCATATATAACCTGTAAGTAATTATGACACTGAATTTCATCAGTGCTAAATGACACACACTGAATGCCACAGAAGGAAAGTGCAATCTCAAGACAGTCTTGTGTCCTGAAATGTCTTGCTGACAGGCCAGGCTGGCAACAGAAGCTGATGAAGCCCAGGACTTCCGACTGATTCAGTGTTAGAGACTAGAACTGCAACTGCTAACTTTATATTCTTTTCATCAATTTTAGGACTATATTCTAGAATCGCTTTGAGAATCTGTTTCTTGGTTTCATAAAGACCCCTTAGAACATCTTGGAATTTTCAAGGTACAGACACCAGACTGAGAAAGACTCCTAGCCTACTCTGAAAATTATCTGTAAGAACTGAATAAAACTAAAAAAGGGAAGAAAAAGGTGGAAACTGACAACTTCAATGGCTGAAAACTCAGTCCTTACTAACTACCAACTATTAAAAAGTTAGATATCAATAATTGCCATTTTTAGTGTGCAAAAATGGTTTCCTGCAATGTTTTCCTTATAGAGGCCAAATATTTTAAAGCTTAGATTTTCAGTTTTCAAATATATTTCAGTTCTTTAAGGAAATTCCTGGTCTAAGTAAGTGTAGAGAAAAGTTTGAAAAATGTGTGCCAAACATAGTTTTTAAAAACAGTATAAGGCAATCTTTGTAATGCTCTGGCATCACAGAATTTTTCGGCAACTTGTTACGTTGGGTGCTCACTGGCAGTTTCGAAAGCTCCAACTTGGCAATCAATGAAGCAACCTGAATATATTTTTAGGACTGAAACCAGAACTATGAGTTTTACGGTATTTATCTCAGTCTTCCTTGACTTATCTTCTTTTTGAGAACTTGAAGTGACTACAAAACAATCAAACAAAATCTAACACTCTTTAATGTTTGCTTCTAGTTTCTTCCTTCATTTCATAACTTCCCATAACACTTTCTAGCACGCCTTTTAGAGACCTGATTCCTAAAATCTTACTTTTCAATTTTTAAAATGCATTTCATATTAATTTTAAGAATTTTCCCTTCTCCTCCAATCACTGCTGAGTTACTAAGGCAAACCCAAATGATGAGTGGGAAGAAGAAAAGGAAGAGATCATCTCCTATTAATTGCTGAGATGGGTACAACTTTATTAATAAAAGTTATTAATGTTTATTAAGAAGATACATGACAGCCATCTTCAAGTTGTCTCATGCACAATATATGAATATTCTGGCACTTCGCAATCAGACAGAAAATTTTCTGAGCCACTCTGTGAAATCATCTAGCATTAGAGAAATGTTATCTTCAACACAGAGAAATATTTGGCAGTCAGACCAGAGCAATCTTGCTCATCACTTAGAAATGTTGGCATCCTTATATATTAAAGTTTTACTTCACTATTTGGTATGATTAAAATATCATAGTCAGGGGGCTTAATATATGAAATGTCTCTATGAGCTACATTAACATACATATATTATCAAACTGAAAGTCACACAAAAGGACTTATTCTGTCCCGATTAGTCTAAAATTAATTCTATGTTAAAGGCATCTTGCAAGTGATTTGTCTACAAGAGACGAGGGTAATGCTTCTACTTTGAATCAGAGGGACATGATAGGGTTGAATATCAATTTGCATAGTTAAAATGTTAATTTTAACACATGAAAGTCATTATACTGTAAACAATCACAGGTGTAATGAGAATAATGGACAGAACATGTTTAAAATTGTGAAAGCTCATGAAGACTCTATTTTTATAATGTTACCCTTGGTAGCAAAGCCAGCACATGTAGTTCCTGCTCCTCAGTCCTCTCAGCCCTCTCTCTTCTGACTCTTTCATAAACCAGATGTGCTGATACAATTTTTATGGAGCACTTCATCATTTCAAAGATCTCCATTAAAATATTCAGTCCTCACAAGCAAAAGTGTTACTTTAAGCTGGTATTTTCACTGGTCTTTTATACAAAAAACAGGAAGACTGGTGCAAATGAGGAAGAGCAAGAGACAGTAAACAAGCAGGTACCACAGGAAAATTAGGTGACTCTAAAAAATGGCTACGCTGCAAAGAAAGGCGTGCCATGTGGCTCTACCTGACAGGTCATATTACCTTAGCAGTGAGAAACAGAAACAGCTTTCATCGTCTATTTTCTCAGGGAATAGCTCCAATAAAGCCAACATAGTTGAATTGGTGTGAAAATGGAGCTACTTAAAAAAATCATGTAATAATAACTGTGCACAGGCAAAATCTGGTTCTCTGAGAGATGTGCACACATATTCTGGCCCTGTGTGCCTGTGGCTCAACAGGACAGGTTCTGCTACCCACTGATGCCAGCTAGGACAGCTGCACAGCTGCATGTAGGGGAGCAATTGTGATGATTCTCCAAGAAGAAGGTTTCTAGGCACTGAAGACATCCCTATACCTTGCTAGCATCCTGTGAAAGACTGCGTTGGCAGATACGACCACAGTGGTTTTTTCCACTCACACCCCAGACTGAATGCACGATCCTGACCTCGCTTTCAAGTGCAAGTCAGGTTAGCACTGCATGCATCTATTCCAGCCTTTACTCCCACAAGTAAATAAAAAATTTTAAACCATCCTTAATTGATTGGCAGAGAACAACCCACTGTCCCACCTTATTTTAGTTGTTGATAGGCTGCATTCTGTAGCACACGCAGGAATAGAGAACTGTTTTGACTACATGATCTCTTCATAGCCTAAATATCTCAACATGAAACAGTTAATATTTCATCATAACTGCAAAGTTCATCACTTATGTTAGACTTTTTTCCCAAACATGGATAATATCATTAAACAGAAGAAGTCAGAGAACTGATCTCTGCAGGATGTCATGAGAAACACAATCACTCAGTAATGATTTCTTATTTATAATTACTATTGGGACTTGTCACTTAATCAGCCCTAAATTCATTAGTGCCATGTTGATTATCACGCTGGATAATTGACAAAGATGCCATGCAACACTAAGTCAAATGCCTCACAAGAACAAGTCTGCTACATCAAAAATAATACCTTTACCAACGAAACTTGCAACCTCATCAAGAAGTGGCTCCACAAGCATTTATTCTATTACTCTGCCCAGGATCAATGTCACAGCTGATGGATTAATTACTTTTTGTATTATCTTATTCGTTCTTACTGACTCTGGTGCAGTGGTAGCTTTCTGCCAGCTCAGGGAGCTTCTTGGCCAGGTGCTGGATGAAGCTGTTCTGGACTGCTGGCTTAAAACTCTGTCTTTATTCATCTCCCTATTCTGAACAGCAGTTTAGTTACAACATGTTTCTTCAACAGAAACCATCTTCTGTTTGCTTTTTCCTAACTGCAGAACATAAACATAAACTAATGGAAAATCCAAACTTTTGAATTGTTCCTGTGAACTCCACAATACCTACATAAAAATGAGCCAATACTACTGTTATATCACATTCTTCTCAATCCTTAAACATTTCTTTGCATTGTCCTTAGTGCTTCTGAAATGTGGTTTTTTGCCTATTGGTGCATTTTAAGGCAAGGGGAACTGTTACTTAGTCTGCACTCCAATTTGCCATGAAGGTTTGTGCCATGGAAATCCAAACATGATGGCAATGCCTGGAGACGAACCAAGAGTACAACATGGCTGTGCCAGTGTAGAGAAGCAGCTGAATGTCTGTGCTCTGCTCACACCAGATACACATTACCTGATGTGTGCGCATACAGCCAATACACACGTGCCTCGGGGCTGAACTGTCCTGGCTTCTGTGCATGGAATTTTAGATAACTTGGTTCTGGAAACTGTACATATTTGCAGAAATGAGTGCTGAAATTCTGACCCCAGGACAGCCTTTCTCTGGACTGTTGTACCCTGTACCAGCTGTTACTAATCTCACTGTTTCTGCCCCTGGATTCCGTTGCTTGCTTACATCAATGGTTTTAGTGTTGATTTAATCTTTACTGAGCTTTTAAATAATTTCTTCATTTGCTCCCTCTAATTTTTTAAGTTAAAGCACTAAAGAAAGTCATAAAAGGCTAAGACAAAAAGAAATGCTTCATTACTGGCAGCACTATTTTTTATGGGAACACAGTGAATCTGCTTGCAGAATGTGTTTCAGGCAAGCAAAACTCTCCTTCATTGGGCTCTTGAGAAAAAAGGCAAGTGGTCAGTGATGACTGAGGAGTGGAGCTCAGACACAAAGTCTAGAATTGCTAGTGTAAATACTCATTCATGCACGTGAAGTGTCCCACCCAAATTGGGGCACCCCAAAATCTGGATGGAAACGGGTTTCTTATAGTTTCTTAACAGTCTTATTGAATTGTTCAGGTACAACACAATTTGAGTCATGAATAACTCCCATACTATGAACTACTGATGGCAGTAAAACTTTGCAAAGCAGCTGCATTTCTGCAGCGTTCTTGCTGCCTGCTGATCCAGGTGTCCCTAGAGTCAGTCTGGAGATAGCTATGTCCTTATGATGCCGGATGACACTAGGAGGGTTTCAGAGATGTGCTAGAGGGGCTAGGATGCTGGTGTTGTTTAGCTCACCCAGGCATGTCTTTTCTCCTTCATGGACAGTTCTAAGTGCCGAGGAAACCAAGTCCTTCTTTCCGGGACTGTCCTTTAGCTTTACTTCAGCATAAACAATGTAAAATTCCACTACCTTGTTCCATTACAGGGTATAATGTGACCTAATGAGTATGACTAGCAGCAAAGAGGTATTTTAAAAAACAAATTTCTTTTGACTACTAATGAAATGTTTGCCATTTCATTTCAGATGAGTGAGAACAATCATTGAATGAGTACTGCCCATGAGCTGTAAACACAAAATTCTGTTGTAGTTCTTGCATGGCAGACAATCTTTGCAGCAGCAATAACCACACAACAGGCTACAAGGCAAATTTATTGAATAATCTGTGTAGTTATCAAAATAGTTTTCTACAGCAGTAGTGTTGGTTCATGTCTTAAAATTCGACTGATCCTCTCTTGAACACATTAAACATTTGTGCCTCCATTACATCCCCGACTATGTTTCGTAATGTAAAAATTATTACCTTAAAACAAAATAGAATAAAGAAGAAGAATGGGTGGAGGAAGTGAGGATAAAGAATCTGTTGTCTGCCAGTGTTCTCAGCAGCTCACTCATTTTTCCGTAGAACTCACCTTTTTTTAGTTTATCTGCCTTAGCCTATCCTCTGCAACTTTGGTCATCTGAAGTTTGTGGTTTCCTACATTAGTAGGTAAATGTATAAATTTGATTTCACAGAGCTTTGTTGCCTTTAAATAGTCTTTAAATTATAGAAATAATTAAAATACTGTAACAAATGTATTTGCTTATTAATTTTTGTGTCTAACGGTGGAAATACTATTTATCAGATATTTGCCCCTTTTAAAATAAAAATTAAAATTACTGTTTAGCAAAAAATATATGAAAGTCACACCACACAGTAGACTTCTAAAACCTCTCCCTCTGATTCTCTTCCAAACTTCCCACATCACTCACACAGCACTGTCTTTCACTCCATCTGGTTTGCCAAGCTGTGGCAAGCTCTGTGAATGATAATTATGCCTTTAGTAATTACATATTAAGAAAGGCTTTTTTCTCCTCTTATACCTGAAAATAAAATGGTGTTTACATACTCTTTGAGAAAGGAAAGGCTTTTGAAAAGAGTATTAAAAGAAAGTTGCAACAAATTTGTATAAACTCAGCTATATAAATGCGCACGGAAGTTTCAATGTACAATCACTTAGAAGTGAATGGTGACCAAAGATGGACCAAAGGTTGGACTTGATGATCTTGGAGATTTTTTCAACCTTAATGCTTCCATGATTCTTTGACATGGCCAAAGCAAATATGTTCTGTAAAGTGACCAAATAAACAGGCAAGCGGTGTTCAGGTTGCATTTACGGAATCCAGAGCTGTAACACAGGGTCCTTCTCACGCTCCCAGCCCAGAGGCACCTTTACTGCTGGCAATAAAAAGGAGGTTTAGCTAGCACATAATTCTGCTGCCTTTTTATTTTCCCCAGTACCTACATGTGAACTAGAAGAAAAGGAAAATAGGGAATTTCATTTCGGTAACACCACCACGGCTAAAATAAGCTTGCCATTTCACTCTCAAACTAGAGTCTTTTATGGGAATTACTTTGCACCACAGAAAGGAGGCAAACTTCCCATTACATTAAACATTAATTCCTAAGTGCAGAAATCTCAGGGGTAGCATTTTGCTACTTTGCACGTACAAAGTGCTTTTGACATCGTCATCTTAATTTTTACAGATAGAGGGAACTTCCCTATGCAGCAATGGAAGAGTCATTCTTGGTTGAAAACTGAAGCACAGTAGTTTGTCCCAGCTGACAGTGAACAACTGATGGGTCAGACCATCGGAGTAGGGATCCCCACTTTATTACAGGCTTTTTTTGTGCTGACAGCATGAGAAATTCCCTGAATATTACCTTAGGTAGTCTTGAGTGAGTATTTAATTTGTCAGCATCACAATTCCTTGATCATAAAATTGGAAAAGATTAATCAATGTTTGAGTAAATCACATCAAAATTAGAGAAGTCATTTAGAATGAGGTAATTAATATTCAATACTCATTTAATTAATAACTGTTGTCTTCATCCTGATTTTCAAATAAATTACTAGGTTGCACATAGTGCTCTAATAATTTGGACTAGTTATCGCATTCTATGCACTGTGCAAATTATTTATTTCAATTATCTGTTGAAAGAAAAGGAGTACTTTTAGATTTTTTGAAAGTGAAATTAAAATTTAGCTGTTGTTAAGAGATTTTTGCTTTTCTGGAAGATAATATTTAGCTATTCTAGTATATCTATACACTTTTAAGTTCTTAGTGCCATGAAGTACTAAATTAGAAAATCTCTCAAACCACCTCTAATGAAATAACAATGTTAGATGTTTCATAAAACAACCATTGGTGCAATTTACTATTATAGGCCTAAATTAACAAAGGCTCCAAGGACAGATGAAGTAGTTTATATTTTTTCACAATTACAAGGTCACATACAAACCATTATTCTGGAGCAGCCATTTACTTTTCCAAACGTAGTTTGGTTATCTGCTATAGTTTTACTCACATTAGCTTCAGTAAATATCTCCTAATTGGCTTAGAAGCTCAGTTTTCAATCTTTTGTGATGTAGTATTTCTATTAGATACCCATCCTAGCACTATTTTCTCTGTTCCCTCTGTGGACATGAATTGTTTCTCCAGCCAGTGACTCTCATTTTCAGGAGCCATCCTTTTGTAGGGCTGTGATTTGGGAGTTTTCAAATGTTATTTTAAGTTCCTAGTAAGAAGGGGTAGCAAAAAAACCCCCTTCACCTTCATCCCAGGAATAATAAAACTGTTATTTCTCTGTTGTTAGGCCAACTAATCATATTTCTCTGTTGAGGTGCATCTCCCCCCACTACCCTTGGGCTGATTTACAATTTCAGGCATGCTTGTTAGGCCCAAGCCTTGATTAATGCCTCTTAAGCAGTTAAGCTCCACTTGAGCTTATTGGAAACACTATCTGCTCCCAGGAATTTCTGTCATCTAATGAGGTCCTGTTTCCTAACAAAGAGCATCCCTGGTCTTCATGTAAACCATTCTAGACTGATTCTAATCTCATTTTACTTTGTGTACTTTATGCATATAGTAAGTAATAGAATGAACATTATCATCAAACTTAGTGCTTTTGCAAACTTATATTAAACCTGCTTTTGTTGATTTTTGGTCAGTGTTTCTCTAAGTGACCTAGGCCACTCATTCACAGCGCTCTCTCTTACCTTTCACTTTTCAGACATTTCTTTCAACTTGACCTTCATTGTTGTTTTCCCATTGTCACCTATTTAATTGAAAGTCTTTTTCAGCAGCTAATTCTACTTTAGATATCTCAGTATCGGATTTCTTGTTGTAAAAGTCCCTGACTGTAATTACCTTTCTATCCTTTGATTGAAGCAGCTTTCATACCCTAAATCAGTGCTGGTGACTTTTCCTGCAATAAGCTGAATGACATCATGTATAATTGTCATTTATTACAACACCTTATCCTTTTCTTACAATTATTTTCCAAAGTTGTCTTACTGAGTATCTTCCACCTGCATTCTTTCCTTTCCCCTGATTTAATAAATTTGTCAGATGCCCTCTCTGGGCTGCTTCCTAACATCCTGAGTTGAGCCTGGAGCAGTAAGCTAGCATGAATACAAGTTCTATTGCCCTTATTCTTCCCTTTTGGATGCAGTAGTTGGCCACTATGAGGCAAAGGCAGTTTCATAGATATAAAACTTCAGCTGCAAGTGTAATAATCTCACTGAAGTACCCTCACTCCCCTCTGCTTTGACCCTGTGATGTTCTCCCACCAGGCTCAGTGGTAAGGACTCCAGACCCAAACAAAAGATGCAGCATGAGAATTTAAGGGGAAGAAAGAAAGGAACAAGCCTCCTGCACTGAGTCTTAGATGTCCTCTCCTCCAGGTCAGTTTCTTCTCAAAGGATGCTGCGTTCCTAGATAAAAGTACGCTGTAAAACCTTTTTTTAGCGGGACTTACACTGACTTGCTTCCCACAGCAGTTCCCCGAGTACAGCTGAAGCCAGTTACAGTTTTCCATTGCAGCTCTAGAGAGCAGTCAAGACCAGATAGATCAGAGTATTTTCACAGTCCTTCTTTCAAACCGTCTTTCCCCATTTCTCAGTCTTGATATGAACATCTTACTGCAAACAGCAACATACACTGTTTTTCATTACGAAAGTACTTCATGTGATTTGACATTTGTTTCTTGAAGGACACGGGAGAAAAAACAGTTTATATCAAAAATAAATCAAGGCTAGATCAGAACTCAGTAATTCATTGAATGACATCTAGAACAGATACTGACTAAACAATATCCTCATAGTGCAGGGGTATTTTACTTGATCCAGGTGTGATCAGAAAGGAAAAGGCTACAGAAAGGAGATCTCACTTTTCTTTATCATATATTTTGTATGTAGTTTTTTGCTTCATGTGTTGGAAACATAGAATCATAGAATAGCTTGGGTTGGAGGGACCTTAAAGAACTAGTTCCAACCCCCAATGATAATGATTACAATGATAAGACATATAATGATAAAAATTAGAATGATTATAATGATAAGACATAACTCATTCAAAATTATTAATTTCAGGCTAGTGTCTCCAGGTATTAAATATCAATTATTTCCTGTTTTGTGTAGGTAGGTAGGCTAGATTAGTCAATTACCCATAAACATTGTTTTGGTTTCCATGGTTACTCAGGTGATTCTGGCACTTTTCTTCCACACCATTGGTTGCCACGGATACAAGTTGTCATAAAATACAGCAGCTACAAGTCAAGATTGCAGGGGTATAATCCTCCTGCATGCTGCACTTATATGCAATATATCTTGTTTGACACAGCATTTGAATCCTGAGGGCATAATCCGTGGAGTTCTTTGAGTTAACCAAGTTAATACATTTGTTATAAAAGAAGAAGATGCTCACCAAACATAAAATGGATATGACATGGCTACGTTGCCTGAAATAAAGCACTTGAGTACCTTCTGGCAAAAGATAGGAATATCCTGATCCTAACTGTATTATAAAATTCCAACCCAGACCAACAGAAACTGAATCAGAGCAGAGTGCTGTCTGCAGTTAAGGTCAATATTACCTTACCAAAAGGGAAAATCTCCTGCTCTGTACAATAGGTACTTGTTAAAAAGAATCCACAGTATCTGCAAATGTCTGCTGCAATATGTAAATGGACAAACTGAGACCAAACAGCCTATAAATGTAAAAAGGGATAGAATACGAAGTGCACTGAACTAGGTTTATGTTCTTCTGCTCACAAAATTGCAAAGAGAGATTTATGTGAACATTGGTATGTCTAAGTGTCTAAACTACATGGAAATACACAGTAGACACAGTTAACCTCTATTCAGAAACTGAGCCTTTAATGACCTCCATCAGACAGCATGTAAAAAATAGATGCTCTTTGTAATTTTGCAGTGCACATATATCAAAAAAATAAACCCCTGTATTTTCATTAGAACACAGTTTGCTAAGATCTAAGCTTGTAAGTTCTTTCAAATGGAAAAAAAATAAGAATACTTATACTTTTCAGACATAAGAAACAACTTGCTGAAAATTAATGACTTCTAATCTTGCAAAAACTCAAAAATTGTTACAGTGTGCTATAGCACATTATATCATCCCAGCTGCCTTAATATTTATTCTTTAAAAGACAGTGTAAAATATAATTTAGAAACCTTTCTGAATATTGTTGGTGTCTGAAATGACAGATCACATTTCTGAAGCAGAATGTGACTCTGAATAAAAAACACCTTTCCCCCTATGAAAGAGAAAGCTTTAACTTTTTAATGGATGTTCACTCTCTGCTGTAAGTTCTAGAAATCTGAAGAATTAAGTGTCTAAATAAAAGCTTGAATTGTTCTTCTTCTGTCTTGATATTTTTGGGGAACTATTCTTGTAAATGGATATCTCTCTTCTTCTTTTTCTAAGACACTATGTTTAAATTATAAATAATTTTTTAAATCCATACAGGAAATTTGTCATGGTTTCTTTCTATTGTTAACTATATATTATTGACAGTAACTTTTTAAATGTACAAAATGTGGGAAAAAAATAGAAATGGCTTTCATTTCTGAAACATGCACTATCCTTGGATAAAACTAATGGACAGTCATCATCTGCTTAGGAACATAAAAATAAATTCTAGAGACCCAGAGTCTGCTGTTTAAAATATTATATTGCAATTTTAGATGGTTGACCATTCTTATATGAAGATATTACAGAATCTATGGCAGGAGTCTTACTAGCTGCAGAAGAAGAAAGCCTGTTTGGGTGTTTTTAATGTAATTAGGTAATTCTTTTTCTTCTGTCAAATTGCCTCTCTTCCTCTCTTTTAAACAGATTTTAGCAACTTACATTGAAGTTTGAGTTTTCAGTTTGCTAGCTCATTAAGAATGTTAGTAGTCAGCTGAGTAAATATCTCCATGAAGAGATTTGCAAATTCATAATCATCATACTTAATTTACGACCAAATTAAATAATATTAACTGTAGTTGAGGAATGACTTCTTAAGCTACCAGTGTTACAAACCAAAGGCATTAAAATTACACGTAGAATTCACTAGGATGCTGCAAGATTTATGTGAGAACTGGTCCTCAAAACACTGCGAATCAAGCAGAAAACATTCTAGTAACACTGTCAAAAGTGTTGATGCAAAGTATAGAGCTAAATCTTCAGGCTTGACCAGAACACAAAAATGAAATTGGGACCTCCAACATTAGCAAGCTTTTGAGTCCAGGATTTTCAGTGACTTTCAAGAACTGGCCAAAATCACCTTTCTAGAAGAGTTGCAGCACTCTTATCCATGGAACATGCTTCTGTGAGTTGGAAAATGGCTTCATGGAAACAGAGAAAATATGCTGCAGAATTTCAGCAATACTGAAAAAAATTCTGTAAAGCAAGAATATGATGCACAGTGCCTGTCTAGGGTCTAGAGTGGGTTCAGGATATCAGACTTTTCTGATGCCTGTTCTGAGTCACTTATTTGACGATTCAACCTCCCTATGCTTTGAGTTTGTTTGAGGATACCAAGCTGTAGGTGTTTGAAGCCTTAGAGCTCTGTAACTTCATGCCAACAGGTGGTATGGAAACTAAGAGCTAACACAGGGTCAAAGGGAACTTGGATGCTCATGGACTAGGAATACACAGAAATACCACAATCAGCTCATAAGCACTGAGACAAAACCAGCTGGATGCTGAGCAAACGTAAAAGCTACCATGTATATATTTTTTCCTAGCTGCCGGTTTTTGGCAACAATATAGGACAGGGTACTGCACCAGATGAACCTTTGGCTTGACTGTGCTTATGCAAGAGACACTTGACATGCAATTTTAACAATCCAACACAAAAGAGAGAAAGAATGAGTGTTACATGAAAGATTCTGCTCAAGATAAAACTACACTGTGAGATTCAAAAACGCCTGAAGCTCAGCCTGGATAATTGGAAATAGCCTGGATTTTCTTTTCTGAGCCCTACACATCTCCCTGTAACTATAAACAGTACAGTGACATGGTTATAAAAATGGACCATGATGACATCATTTATTTTTTAAAAAACCTCTATCTGCTTTAATTTCCCTGTGCCAGTCAGCTATCTCTTTTAGGAAGGCTCGTCTTGCAGTACAATTTCTGGTCGAGTACCTTTGTCAGCGTGGGCCAGAGGTCATGGATCCAGCTGAGAAGACAAAGAGGCATCAGGGCCAGTCATTTTATTCTAATTCGAAGTGTGTAAACTACGCCAGTGTGTTTAATTCCTCCGTTTTCTACAGCTGACTTGTTTACAAGGACTGATTAATGCTATGGGAACCAACTATTGAAGGCAACAGTGACAAACTTCCAAAACACGAGGGGAAGACAGCTGCAGGGATCAGAAGGGTAAGAGTCACCCCCGTCTCACCTCTTGTTTCACCACTCACCCTTTCCTCCCTTCCCACCGCCCTGGGACCTAAAGGCCCTCCCTGGGGGCTGCTGGCCTGGCCTTGCTGGGCATTGCACGGTGCCCTCAGCTGGGGCAGGGGGCTCATCCCGCTCATGCCGTGGGGTGCTCATGCCCTACAGGCACAGTCATGGGTGTGCTCTCTGCTGCAGGAGGTCATGGCACGAAATGAGATCACCAAGGACATTCAAATTGAGGAGAGGGATAGACAGTGAGAAGTAACCCTTCCTCTATGATCAGGAGTCCTGGTCTCCTCCTGGCCTCAGTGAGCTGCCCAGGAGTAAAGAAAAGTCACATCTAGACACAGCCCTTCATTATTTTTGGCTACATGAAGGGAAACCATGATATGACAACTGAAATAAAATTTTAAAGGAGCTATTCTTAACATACCCAGAAAGCTTCTCAAGAGTAACACTCAGCTTAGAAACATCATTGTAAAGTCCCATGACAGCTAAGGCACAAAACTCAGTATTTGATTTACTCATTTGTGTTCCCAAATAACTAAAAGCTCATAAAATCCTCAGATACGTACTACTTTTTGTGGAGCAGCTCTCAAACAAACCAGCAATAGAGCATATATGTGATTTTTTTTTTTTTTTAAATTTTGAAAAGGTTTTTATTTGCTTAGACTTTCAAGGAAATGATGATGATAAAGTGCGGTTTAACCTTGTTTGTGGTGTCCCACATTGCCAAACCGTGTCTTTTATATTTGTCTTTTATACACCTTTAAGCTATGTGGTTTTTTTTACAAGGAATGAATCTGATGTTAAATTAAATTACTCCCTCCAGCTTAAGTGGTTGGGAGCATTTCAGCGCTAAGAACTGGGACTGTGATTTAAGTGATACCACTGGTATGAAATTTGGAAGTCTAATTATTTGGGCCATATGACACAGACAGTCTAGTTACGACTCACAATGTCAGTTCATATTTACTGGCATTTTTAAGGAATTGCTTCTGCACCAGTTGTGTCTACATCTGTAACTTTGACAAGGAAAGCGTTCCCTGTTCTCCTACAGCTGTTTGTGAGTGGCAATGCCAGCACGAGCAAACAGTACTCACACCTTTTCATTTGCTTCACATTCTCTTCTTCCTCACTAAGAGGAAAGAAAAACCATGAGGTTTGCTTTCATCACTTACATCTCCTATCCCTCCCTGGGAGTTGCAGCCATAGGATTCATGGGGAAGGTGAAGACAGAGGGTAGGAATTTAACATTCCTAAGGATCTCAGAGAAAAGCGAAAGCACAATAAACTCATGCTTTGTTAAAGAAGCACAAGTTTATGTGCCCTTCTACATCATGGCTACTTTTGTTTACCTGTGTACCTTCTGGGCTATTTTGAAAGAAAGGAAAAATGCTATTAGTGGCTGATGTTGTAGGACAGGTTTCTATTTTAGAGAAGAAAGAAAAGAAAAAAGAGGTTTCAGATTTTTGTGTGACTTAGCATCATGCCTAAGCTGCAGATCCATCTCTAGTGCTGACTAACTTCTCCCTCCTTTGATTGGCAGTGTTTCTTCACCTTTGAAAGAGTGAGTGAGTGGGGATGTAATATTTTTATTAGGTACAAGTCAAGTCATAACACTTTGCAAGAGACAATTCATTTTTCTAATTACAAAGACAAGCAAGAAGAAGATTATATTTAGTGCAATTAAGGGGTTAGTCATTCTTCCAGAATGAGAAAATCTTGCATACAGCTTTTAAAAACCTTTTTGATCTACAGTAAAAGCAATCATATTAAAAAAAAAAGGCATAAATGCTGAACGTTTTACTGACTATTGAATATTAAGCAAGCACTGTATCTTTAATTAAATACATTTAAAACCACTTAGTAAGTACCCAAATTGCTGACAGTCAAGTGACAGAGCCCTTATATCAATTTATCTTTTACATTGATGTAAAAGGCAAAATAGCTGCTGAATATGGCAACTAAAACTGTCAAGAAAACATCACAAATATTTAAAGGTAGAAAAACTGAAATGTAAAACCTAACAAAATATTTATTAGGCTACAACTTAGAATTTGAATTCTTTTCCTAAATCAGAATCCTTATGATATCATGGAAAGTATCCATTCCAAAGGATTTACGCAAACATGGAATATAAGAAAATGCAGTGATTCCCTCCTATTAATAATCAGTAACAACAATGGACCTTGATAAAATTCCATATGATCAGAAGCATTATTTTATTGTTCCTTTGATTTAGGTATCAAGAAAAGCAACTTCTTCTGAGGATCCAGGCAAAGCTTTAAGCATTTCTACGTGAAAATAGCTTGAAATTACTAAAACAGAAGAGATGAAATAAGGAAATGTTAAACAACTGTGGAGGTAAATAATAATTAGACAGATTTTTTTAAAAAAGGGGGAGAAGCAAAACCGCAGTAATAACAGGAAATCATTTTGTCTTGATTAAAAGTATACATCTAAAGAACATTTATGATTTTATTGAAAATAATCTGATATTATAAATATATTATAAATATAAAATAATCTGAAACTGTAAGTAACAAAAATTTGTTTACAAAGAGGCCGTCATCTCACTACGGTTGAGAAAACAAGAGGCTTAAATGGAAGATGCAGCAGGCAGCAATGTTGTTACATTACAACTGAAATGAAAGTAACTCTGCATCTGCAACAACCCATGGTAAAGTCATTACTGGGTCATTATTTATGGATTCATGCATACTTGACAAGAAATGGACTTAATAACATTCAGAAATGTTATACAACTAAAGTTTTGCTTAAGGAAAAGGGTAAAAGTATAGACCTGCCTCAATGAAAGACACTTCAACAACAGAAAGAAGGAAAGGATTACACCATGTCACTCTAACCTTTTGCACTCTTACTAGATTTCCTGATACTGTCACTGGTGGGACAGAAAAGCCAATAAAAACCTACTCAGACACAATTTGTCAAGGCAGAAGCTTTACCTGGGATGGCAGTAGAAATGACATGTAAGAACAACTGACACAGTGGACAATTGTGGCCAAAGGGAACTCACCTCATTCCAGCTTTCAAAAATTTTTACAATTATTGAGGAATCAAAAAAAAAAAAAAATCTGTCTCAGATGCCTTGAAGGTGAATATTACCCTCTTTTTCAGTGTTGGTAGACTCTTCCTTGAACTGAAACAGATGAAGTTATTTTACCTATTTAAATGGGAGGTGGGAAAAGGGTATTTTCAGAAAAGTGCAATACAATCTAATAAGGGTTAAGTAATGTGACCAAAGTGGCATATGTCCCAAACCTCTTTCTTTTGGAACAGATGTCACAGGGAAAACTTCAGAGCAGCTGGTTTAGCAAACCAAGCGAGAAGGGAGAGTAGGGTGCAGAGTGACTGGGAGGGCTGTGCCCACCCCCTGTGGTGGGAGGAACCTCCTGTATGTCACCGTAGTGTTGTGTTATGCCTCAGGTCAGGGCTTCCCTGTCACAGCAAGAAGCTGCTCATAAGGTCCACTTGGCAGTGATGGAGGGTGCATGTCAGAGGCAGACTCCAAAATGACCCTGGATATCTGGTGGTGAGTTAATTGTCCTGGGTGATGACAGCTTCACAAGACTTATTGTCTGATCAAATGAAAGCACTTAATGTAGAAAGGCAGCTGGAGGTAACCGGATCAACATTTACCTAGAAGGCTACATTTTGAAGTTTTAATGATTTTCAGATAGCATTACAGCGTGCTGAGACTATTATTTCATGAGCATTAAGCCTATTAATTTATCAATGATATGAAAGCCAAGAACTGGCTCAGCAAGAAAATACCTTCTTAGTAGCCTCAGCCATCTGCAGCAAACCTGCCTTCATGATCTCTTTTGCCATTTCATAGTGTTTCTGGAATTTGCAGACTGGCAACAAAACAGGCACCAGGTGCTGCTGCTGGGTTTCCTGAACGGGAGCTCTTTGCTCCGATCCCTTTCTGTTTGCGTAGGAGTAGCTGCATCTTGATCATTCAGTGGAGAAGAGAGTCTGGAAAGTCAAGGGCACTGGATCAGCCACCCCTGTGCAGGGAAAGCAAACAGGCACAGTTACTGCTTTCATCCTTTTCACCCTGTTTTAAGATAGTGGGAGCAACCTCCTGACAGGACATGCAGAGAATTTGTGTCCCTAAGCTTGTGCTGTGCTAAGGAGCTTTTTGCATACCTGCACAGATCCTTCAAAAAGTGCAAACGTTGAGTGAATAATCCTTCCTGCAGAGAAAATAATTTAAAAAAATAAAATTGTGCCACTATATCTGGTGCCTTAACAGTCAGTAAAATTAGGATCACACAACCATGTGAAGCATTGGAGGACAATTTTCTTCTCGCACTGGGTGAGTAAATCAACTCTCAGTGCTGGCCGGAAGGCTTCAAGGCATGAGAAATGGGGCTGTCACAAAGGAAAGATATCCAGGCTTCCTCTCTTTGCACACACATCCTCTTCCAAGTCAAGCAGGCTTGGTCAACAATGGAAAGAATATGTCTTCTCTTCCATTAGTGTTGTTATTAGAACATTTTTTAGGAATTCACATGATACTTTTTTACTTCAAATGAGTAGATTCAGTCTCCCTAAGCTGGCCAAAACAGCCAACATGCAGAAATTACAGAAACTGTGGAATCAAAATTGGCATAACAATATAACAAAAAAAATGTTAAAAAAATGTCAACAGACGGCTCCTTCATATATATTCAAAAGCAATCCACTATCACAGTTCCGAGATGTCATTCCTTACTTTAGAGAGCAAGCACATGAGTCACGACCTTCCCGTGCTGAGGAAGGCTTAAGTAGCTTCAGGAAATATCATAACAGACCATTGTTGAAAACAGTTGGTAGGCTGGGAATCAGATGAGGAGGTAAAAGCTGTTGTTCACTCAAGAGATGAGACATTTTTATATCTTTGAAATGCTTTATTTTTTTCATCATCTTGTAGTACGTGTAAAATACTATTTACCCTGAGTCAAGCACTGGCAATTCATTAAAGACTGAGCAGAACTTGGCAATACAGTAGCATCACTAACAGGCAGGACAGAGGATCTGGGACCTTGACAGGCCGGTGCAAAACAGCATGAAACCTTTGCAAGTAAAGTTTGAAATCCACTGCTGTTTTTGTTTTATTTCACTTAAAAGCAGAATTGTTTGTTCTAAAATGTTGCTGAGGTGGATATACTTAAATCACTTCTCTATGTGACATGGACTTTGGTGTTGAGTAGAAAAATGCCTCTTTCCAAATCAAATTGGTCTATTATTCTGGAGCGGAGCTGTAAAAATCAAAGAAGCAATCAAACCATTTCTACATGCTCTGACTGCAAACAGAAAATGGGAATGAGGCAAGAAGAGAGCAAAATCAAATACAGAGAAATGCTGAATATTTTGCTATGCTGAATAAGCTATGGGTTCTCTTACAGAGGTTTCAGACAGAGATACTTGTCATTAGGATGTGGTACTTCGCCAGATGAGCAGCATTGGGTCCCCAGCCCAATGTTTTCCAGAAAATTGGAAAGGTAAGGATCAGAACGAAGGTAAAATGAGGATATGTGAGCTGGGGAGTCCCGGTGCAGCTCATGCCAGACAGGTGCTGGCCTCCTGATGCAGTCCCCGCGCAGCCAGTCACTGTGGGAAATCCCTACCAGGAGTAACAGTGTCCCCAAAACACTGCACGTGGAAACACAGCAGCCAAAAGCTGAGCAAGAAGCAAAGGTACGGAGACCTGCACGCAGGACGACAATACACGACTGTGGGATCCCACCTTCGAGGCCCCTGGGCACACCAACAGCAGCGCCGTGGTCGCCTTTCGGACGCCGGCACCACAAAGCGGCGTGAGGCACAGGGCCCGGCTGCCTTCCCGCTACAGCTTGTCGGCTCAACACCTTCAGACCTCTGCTGAAGGTCTTCGGACCTGGGAGACCTCTCGCTGCTCTATCTCCAGGTCGCGTCCCGGGAACAGTGAAAGCCCTGCCGGTGTAATCCGTGGAAGGTGCCACGGCTCCACCGCGGCCGCGTCCCGCCGCGTGGGGAGGACAGCAGCGCGCGCGGGGCCGCCGTGCCGAGGGGGCTGCGCCTCCCGCCCTCCCCCTCCTCAAGATGGAGACGCGGCACCTCCTCGCCTTGCTGCCGGCAGGAAGCCCCCCCACTCCCTCTTGGGATGGAGCTGGACCGACCCCCCCTCCCCGCCGGGGGCCGCCTCCCACCCCTCCCCT
>VZTA01002465.1:19466-71963 GCA_013398855.1 Mohoua ochrocephala | reverse complement strand
ACGAGATAGGATCGCCACCAGATGGGATCGCCGCCGCGGCCTGGGCGAGGGTGGGGAAGGGGCGGAAAACGGAGCCGGTGCTCCGGGTGAGGCGCTCCCCGAGCTGAGCGCTGGGCAGCCGCCCTCGGCTCCCGGCGGGGCGCAGCCTGGGCTCCGGAGGAAGGAGCTCTGGCACGGCTGGGAACGCCAGGTTGGAAGGCTGCGGGACAGCGGTAGCGATGGGCCACCCGGTCTTCCAGGGAGTTCTCCTTCACTCCTTAACTCCCCCATCTGCTTGTAGCAAAGTGTGTATCGTGTGCGACCTGTTAGGCCGGGAGCGTGGTGGGCTGCTTTGGGGAAATGTGTGTGTGTGTGTTGGTGTTTAGTCGGCAGATAGATGTATTTATTTATGTATGTGTAGAAAAATAAGTATTTATGTATGAAGGATCAATTTTGATAGGATATTTCCTAGGTGTGCATGTGCATTTAGCTATGTCTGATTCGAGATCAGAAATCATAGCGTTATATTGTTCTTTGTGTGTGTGTGTATATTGATATTTATGTATCCAAGGAATATAAGAATATTACCTTCCCCAAGCTGCTCTCCCGTCTTCTCTCAAAGTGTGTATTTGTTACAGCCCAGACATGTATTTATGTGTCTGCTGAGCGTGGTGCTAATGTGTAGTATGTGAAATGCTTTGTCAGATTGCATTTTGAGCAGTAGAACAGAGCTTAAACAGGAGAAAGTGCTATTTGTGATTTTTATATCACTGCAGTTTTGGGTCTTATCTGCATTATGATTGCTATACAGAGACAGTTCCTTCCTTCTCCTGACCCTCTTCAGGCACCTATTGCAGAATAGTCAGATAGTTGAGGGAACAAAATGAAATGCAAACTGTTATGCCCTCTATTCCTCCCTATCTGTTTATACTGTAGGAACACTCTCGTGTTCCTCACACTGACTGCATGACAAGATAGTGGAGTTGATATATTAAACTCTGGGGTAGGTTCTCTATCTGTTTTTGCCTTTGCAATATCTTGTAGTTGGAGACTGGTCCTCAGCCACACAACTCTGAGAGATGTTTGTTTCATGTAAGTATCCACTCCTTGTGTTTGACAAGATCTGACTGTTGATGTTTCACAGTTAGGCATTGCATTGAGCCAAATATGAATCTTTAAAAACCTGGCATAATGCAGAGTTAATAGGTGATACTGTCTATACTCATTTTGGTAGCTTAGATGATGGGAGGCGAGCTGCTCAACATATTGTGGATCTGAGTGGTGCAGGTAAGGGGAGAGTGTGTGTGTACAAGCTTCTTGGGCTGATGCTTCTCCCCTAAGCACAAGGCAGTGGAGAATGCAGTATAGCCTGGATTTTACATTATTTAAGATAAGTGGAATTATGGTCATGGTGGTCTGTGGAGGATGCTGTATGCTGGGGTTGCTTGCCCAGTTTAGTCTTTTGCCCATCATTTCCTTTGTGGTGGAGGGCTGGAGGAGCACTTCTGTAACGCTTCTGAAAACTTCAGGTTTCACAGAGAACACATGCAACTATTAATGTGCTTCGTCTTCACTAATTGTGTATCAGTGAGTTGTAATTCTGTCGATTCTAATGAGCTGCATGGAGTGAAGAAGTTTTGGTGACCTGGAGATGCTGTAGTTTGGTTCAGCTTTGCATAGAAGTGACCTCTCACCACGTTGGTTTTGGATGCTGTCTGACCAGGCTGCTAATTTCAGTGGCATGGAGTTACCATGGCCAGGTTTCTGAATCTGCTAGTGAAATCTCCATCAGGAATGCTTTAAAAACAGTTTATTCTCTCCCCTACCCATGTACAAAGACATGATATCTGTTTCAGGTGGAGTCTTTCCAACCCTTTCCTGCTGTACCTTCTGTAATGTTGGAGCAGGCTTGCTGTGGGCTTCCACACATACCAGTGGTATGGACTTTGCTTACGGATCTTTCTTTTAAGAAAGTGTGTGGGAAAGGTTTATGTATGCTGGTTTTGATATGTTAGTATGCTAGGTACTAAATGTATATCCTTAATGGGAAACTGGTGATTAAAGGTGGAGCTGTGAACAAGTGCTGCATATCCAGCAGTCTCCAATTTCAAGACTGTGGAGAAAGCAAAAACCATTGTAATGGATATTGTACCCATGGGGAGAAATCCTTCCTACTCTCAGGCAGTTAGCTTTCAATTTCTGTCACAAAGTGTCTTTCTGTACAAATTTATAATCTAATTTAACAGCAGATATAGTTGCTTTTCCATTTAAGCATCTAATCTCTTCCTGAATGATGCCAGGGTATGACCACTGAGTATTTTTCAGGATGATGTGACTTTGTACTTAGCAGATTGGAATTGAGTCAGTCCAGTTGGAGATAATATGAATGTGGTTAGTCTAATGCGAATTTGCAGCTAGTTAACCTTGATGAAGGGGCGGTTCAAGGGTTGTTTCCTGTCCTAATGCATTTTCTTTGATAAATCTGTCCTCTGTACAGTTTGTTAACTGTTCTGCATGTTGCAAGGAGTTCCCCTTATGAAATATAGATGGGTTTTAGAGAAATAAAATGTACTCAGTTGTCTGAGATTGGGCTTCAGAAGTTTGCGTCTTAGGGGAGTGTGTGTGCACATGTGTGCTTTAGCTGTTTATTACAAGTGATTTTCTGAAGAGCAGAGTTAATGGAAATTTCTTTAAAGTTGTGTCTTGAGGTCAAAAAGATTTTTTCACTGTCTTTCCCTGTGCCTCCTCGTTTTTGCCGCGTAGGTCTCTCTTTCCACAGACCGGACTGATTTCATGACACATGGGCTACCATTTTCAGCTATAGAAACTGGATGGCATGTTTTATGAGGTTTGAGCCTGTAGATGTTCAAATTGCAGTTTTGCCTTCTCTGGCCTGGCTTATTTTACAAAAGTCATGAGAATTTACCTTCTGGTAATCTGTTCTTCTCTGGTTGAAATCAATGAATGGCTTAAAGGGTACATAAGTGAAAAAGAAAATCTGTCAAGCAAGATTTTTCTCTGCAGGAGAGCAGACTAACCACGGACATAAAAAACTTGACATGGTCATGTGGGTCAAAAGACTTTCCCATGTCTAGAAATGGATATGCAGCATCCAACTGCATTAAAGCTCTTTTCTTGAAGGTGATAAAATAGCAAGACAAATTGAGAGTGTTATGTACTTCATTTGGAAAATTTGGGCTTTTCTGGCTATCTGCTGTTGTACCCATGCCCCTTATGCAAGCTTTTTCTCCTGCAGTGTGTGTTATTGTGTCTCAGGCAGTCGCTGTGTGTTCAATACTCTAATCTCAGAAATGAATCATTAACTTTGTTGACACTTGTACTTATATTACTTGATCCAGTCTCTGCCAATCAATCTTTGAAAGCTTTCATAATTAGATTAGATAAGTCTGATTTTATCAAACAACAGCATGATACGAAAATATTACCTAAAATCCTAGCACATCCATTTGACTTCAAGTGTCAGACTAATGTTTCTTCTACTGTATGGTGCTTTGTTCATTAATGAAGGTAGTATGTATCACCTGAAGGCCATAAATCAGAAAGTTTGCATCTCATGTAAGGGAAGTGGGTTCAGAGAACTTCCACAGTAAAACTTAAATTTTAATGTAGTAGTTTTGCATTGTCTTCCTCCACAATGTTTGCATTGTGAGTACTGTTAGTGCTGGAGTGTCAAAGTAAAATCTAGTCGTTAATTTAAGTGCAGCAATTCAAATTGCACTGGACAATAACATTAAAGATTTTGCAACTCTTTCTGTAGCTAATATTGCTTTGGCTGTGGTTATAAACTTGGTTTTTTTTGAGACAGCCTCATGTTTTATGTGACAGCTAGCCTCTACATTTCAAAGATAGAAAGTGTCTACAATTTCCTTTGAAGTGTGATCATCTCTGTGTTCAGCACTTCTGAGATCAGTGTCCGGGGTTCCTGCATAGTATATTTGCAAACCTGGTCTCCAGTCTGCAAATATTAGCTTTGATGCTTAGGCAGAGATCATGTTACAAGAAGAGTCACCTTTAAATTTTCTTTTTAAGTATTAGATACTGAATAGCACTATTATTGCAACAGTTGAATTGCAACAGTTCAAGTTATCATAAGAGAGATCTTCTAAATCCTAACACTGATTTAAATGGGGTCATGACTGTCCCATGAAGTTTTTCTTGGGGAAAAAAAAAAAAAAAAAAAAAGGGCAGTATTTAAAGTCTTGACCAGTCTATGAAAACTATGAATCTTGTGGTTTTAAATTGTAGGGTTTTCTCTTCAGTAGAGAGAGAGGTTGTTTTTTTTTTTTACTGAAAATTGAGATCTTTTCAATAATTGCCATAGTTCAGGAAATGGCACTTTAAGAAAATTTGTCAAAATCCTAAGAATTGCAATTCAACAATGGTGTTTTTAATCAATTAATTGCTCCTTTTAATTTGAGGATGTGGAATATAAGTGGAAAAAAATTGCTTTTTATTTCAGCTCAGTGCTATAGCAAAGCTTTTTGGAGTTTTAGGATAGTCATTTTTGACCTTGAGCAAGAGCAAAAACATTCTTATGTTCTGTGCAATTATGTGATTCAGATTAAACTATCCATGTGAGAATCTTTCTTCCACCTCTCCTTATAATTTCCTCAAGTTTCTCCGGAAGCATCAACCTGCACTTGCAGATTGTCCCTGTGCTGCACAGGGATGCCTCAGCACCTAGCTGGAGCCCGCTGTGCAGGGCAGCGTGCTGTGTGGAATTGCTGTCTGCCAAAACGGCACTTGAAGGAACCAGGCAGTCACTTGAGACCACACGACTTTGTCACACAGGCCTTCAGTCAGCAGCTGGACAGTAGCAAATTTGGATTCTGCAAACTGAAGATTTCTACCACCTTCTCTGCAGTTGTACATGTCTTTTTTGCAGGCAGTTTGCTAAATCTCTTTTTGCTTTTTGCATCTGAAGCTCAAAACTGATGTTGTGTTACCATTAGATAGTTTTCTTCTGTGATCTGTTTTCCTGTTGGAAAAAAAGTAGTTAAATACTAGAAGATACATCGATCGATCGATCGATCGATCCTGAGCTACCCTTTATGGCAGGCTAATGACAGCCTACATGAAAATCCAGAGGATGATGCACGGTTGCTTTGTCTTGCTTCTGCTGTGGAAGGCACATCTCGTTCCTTCAAGCTCTCCTTTTATGGGTCTCACTTAATTTTCATTGTGGAGTATATAGTTGAAGATTGCCTCACCTACCAGTTCCCTCTCCTCTATGTCCTTGTGAAAATGGAAAACAAACGGAGACCGAGTATAATGGTTTAGATGAGTTGTCCAATAGTTTGACTGCCGTCTGAAGGGAGATATTTTGATGTGTCTGGCCTGTCAGTGGGGAGAGAAAGGCTCTCAGGTGTCTAGTGATCTCACTCTGTGCTACTAATTTTTCCTAAGGGTTAGTTTTTGATTAGCCTTCCCTCCTTGCTGGGCTGGCTGACCTCAGGGCTATACAAGTGTCTGTATTGAAAATTAAGTAGTAACAATCCTGAAACATGTAAATCCTGACACTAACATGAAGAGTGTTTTTATATCGTAGCAGAGCAGTTCCACCATTCATTGGTGGGTTTAAAATATTTTTTCCTTCCTTGTCAATAGCTCTTGACACCATATACCCCCGCTAAATCTCACACCTTTAGGATTTCCACAATTGGTTGCTCTCTCCATAGCAGCTGTAATAAAGGCTGGTTAAATCTCGTAGAATAAAACTGCTCTTTCTATGCAGCACCGCTCTTTTCTCTTTATCTGGCTGTTTGGTGTCACTTAGCAGTTGACATAGCTGTGGATACCAGTGGAGCTAGTGGGGCACATACTATCCAGCTTAACATGGCAGAGTGTATTCAGCTATTCAGTTTGTTGTTTTATCACCATTAACTTGCTGTTTGGGCCCTGGACTTGACTGAGGAAATTGATACAGAGCTGGGATGTAATGCCAATCTAATGTCAGCCTTCACTGAGACCTGCGGGTGACCCTCTTAATGAAGCAGAGAGACATTTGCAATTACAGCTATATCCTGCAGCTGCAATAACTTTCCATCAGTAGTCATGGTTTTGTTTTCAAGTATAGGTACCTATTGTTAGAAAATTGTGTGAGAGGAAGGTGACTTTGCACAGGTCATAAGCATTGATGACTCTGCAATATCTTCCTCATCTGCTGAAGGGTTTGAAAATTATCCCCTTTATTTAGACGCCTAACTTGTGGCTATTTTGATGATGTGTGTTCATACAGCATGTGTTATTGTTAGAAGTCCTAGTGTCTGCATGTGTCCTGAGTTTTTCTCTCTGTTGCTAGGGACAAATGCTACTGGCATGAAGTTTAATTTTCCTTCCTTCTGCAGTATTTATGCAATGTTAATGCTCAGCTATTAAGTAACTGTCTCAGGTATTAATGCAGGTACCATAACTGATAAAATAACTAATTTGAATTCTTCGTGAGAGGTGGATTTCCTGAAGGATTGTCTTGTATTACGTTTAATAGAAATGCTGACAAATATGTGTGTGCGAGTGTGTGTTTCTGTGTATAGACACTTTCATTAGGTGTGGTACTATGTTCATTTACTCAGCCAGCCTGCTTTATAAAGGAGATGCTGTCAGTTCAAAAATAGGGGTTTTGCTTTACCTGTAGGTTGAGTTTCAGATGCTGTTTCAGTATTTCTTTTGGCATGTTCCCTAGCTGTGCTAACAACCAGAAGGGCAAGGAGGCAAGGAGCCCCTGCCTGCCTTTCCCCACCGATGCCAGTGCGGCTGGGCCCAGCGTTCAGGGCCCTCACTCTCCTGGAGGTTTCTGCTGCCTGGCAGTGCTCTCTGACTGCCTTCATGACACCATTTGTCCCTATCTCTGATTTTGTTGGCATGCAGGGATTCTGCTACACCTTTTGTGGAGTGCCAGCGTACTGCCTTATGCTCTGTTTGCAGTTTTGCAGCTGTAGGATTTGAATGTATTCCCAGACACAGGTAATTCTGTCCGTACACGTTCTTACTGCTAATGGCCCTGGCCTAATTATGTGTAGGAAGTGGCAATATAGTTCTGCTTGGCTGACCCCTTTCTCTAAGGGAGAAAATTACTTGAGTCTGCATTAAAGTTAAGGTGAACCAAAATGCAGAGTGAGATCTGGGGTGGAGGAGAGGGGAAGTATGAAGGTAATTCCTTTGCCTTGAAAATCTGTTGTACTTCATATGTTATCTATAAAAAGATGATGTGGTCCTGATCAGCAACTGCATATGTTTAAATGATCATGAAGTCGAAATGTTTGTATAGAAGGATCAGTTCAGAATTCCCCCTTATCCTGTTGCCTAGAGCACTGCCAGAAGCTGCCAGCTGGAACAGAAAAACATAGTTTTCAGAGTAAGGCAATATATGTATAATACATACCTGTTTTGGCCATGCCTGCTTCTCAAGGCTGCCATCCCTCTTCTAGCTAAGAGTGCAAGTCAGACTTGAACTCTTAAGAGCCAAGAAATGCCAAAGTAATTACCAGCAAAGCTGTCTGCTTGTGTTGTTACAGAAATAACAGCCTTTGTGTTCTATGTGACGGATAGAGATTCAGCTAGCAAATTAATCTCGTAGCCTTAGTTATTTTTAACTGCTGAGATTTCAGGACTGGCGACCTTAAATTTTAACGTGTCTTGTGTTTGTGTGATGAAACTTGCACTTGTGTGGGACAGAAAAGTATCATGGGGAAGATAAGAGGAGCATTGCATGCACACACTGCAGCACTGTTTACTGTTTTAACAGCTCAAGAAGGCATGCGGTGTCTGGTAGCTTTGTTCTCATTTATGGATCAGAAGCTGTGCACTGAATTGTGACTGGGTGTGCTTTGTGTCTGAGCTTGATCCTAATATCAGGAAGCACAAGCTAGTGTTGCAGTGAATGCGAGCTCTTTTATTATGTGGAAATTAAACATCAATAGATGTGGAGCCACAAAGGAGCATGGGAGGACACAGTGCTGCTTTTGTGCATTCACTGTATCCTCACATGGTGTGTCCCATCAGGATTCAATGAAGATTGTACATGTGGTCCAAAGTCTGGCATTTTGCAGCTTTGTTAAGTTGTATTTTCTTAATATAGATTTAAAAAAAAAAAAAAAAAAAAAAGAAACCAAACCCACAACCGTTTGCTTCAAGAACTTTTGTTTCTGAACACAGGACAAGTAATGCTGAAAAAGTCTGGATCATTTGCACTATCTCTCAGTGTTCTTCTCAGTGTTGCTAAAAGTAATCATGTAGACTCCTTGGGGAACCGTTCTGTAGGAAATAGAAGCTGCTACTTGTCTCTTTTTAGTGACAGTGAGGTTGTAAAGTTGGCCTTGCAGAGAAAAAGGCCTATAAAACAGACAAATTATTTTTCTGCCTCTGATTGTGGTTAATTCTGACCTCGTGATGTTCTGATACCAAGCCTGATGCATTTTTCCTTAGGCTAAAGAACTAAAAGTCTCTCTTAGGCATCTGGTCCATTTGGCTGTTTCTGGGAATGAGTGAAGGTTACAGCAAATGCACAATATCTCAGAAACCTTGAGCTGCAGTAATAAGTTCTTCTGCAAATCATATTTTTAGTGGCTAACAACTTTTCCAAGTCTAGAAGGATTTCCATAGAAACAAGAAAAAGGCTGTGTGTGAAATTATGGTCTTACCATAATAATATCTCTTCTACCCCTCAAGGATGAAATATTTGGGGTTTGTGCTAATAAGTTGGAAATATTTATTAGGAACACAGCTTACTAATGCTCCTCTGTTTTTTTTTCTCAAAAGCCACAGGAACATTTCAAAAACTGTTGAAAGGTGAAGTCCATAAAAATTGTATGCTTTGTACATTTCTCTGGTTTGGTTTGAATGTTCTGAAATAAAACACCAAATAAAAATAATCACTTTGAGTAATAGGTTAGAATAAATGTGCATGAGCAAGTGTATGCTGCTGGATTCAGCTGGAAAGGCTTAAGAAATCATCTCTTTTCAACTGGAGATCCCTGCCTGTGTAGCTGAGAGCAGGATAAATAGACCTTCTCATGGTGAGGGTGACCATATACTGGCAGATTGTCCAAGGAGGCTGTGGAGTCTCCATCCTTGGTCATACTGGATCTGTCTGCACATCGTCCTTGGGAGCCCGCTCCTGGCTGCCCCACTTGAGCTGGGGGGTAGACAAGGTGACTTCCAGAAGTCCCTTCCAACCCCAACCATTCTGTGGACAGGTTGTGTTAATCTCCGTAGTTCATTTCAGTGTGAAATTAAACAATTTCATTTGCTTCATCTTTTCAGTGAAGTCAAAAGACAAGGCTCCATGTTGTGGGACCTTCAGGAATGACTCTTTCCCTCTTATGCACAAGTGCTCATTTCTGTTCAGTTGCCAATGGTCCTGTACCCCGACGCTGCTCAGTGGCTATTTCAGTGGCTGCAGAAGTGGAACATTTAGAATGACTTGGCTTTAAAAAAATGAGAACTTTTGGTCTTTTTGTCTGCTGCAAAACCAAATAAGTGTATAGTTGATGGAAGGGCAGAAGAGCAATTAGGGAATGCAAGACAGGAAAAATGGCCCTGTTGCTGAAAATTTTGCATCATAGAAGTAGTACCTGGAAGCATCCAAACAACCTTTTGCTCTTTCTCAGGTCAAGCCTTACTAAATTTGCTACAGAGGAGCACAGCTATGTGTATTCTGTCAGGAATTACTTCCTGAGAGAACATCTAATTGCAGATATTAAAATAGCATCATCTTAAAAGCAGTATAGTGTTGTGTGTTTGATTTTTTTTTTTGGTGATCAGAGATAATTTTTCTAATTGTGCAGCATAGGAATAGATTGGGAGACCAGCTTACTCTTCACTAAGGCAGCTGCCTTAGGAAGGGGATTTTGTTTTATGTTGGATAGAACAAAGGTCACAGAGGTTGAGTATCAGGCGTTTGGAAAGTTAGTAATAGTCTCTCCTGGTTTTACAGGGAGCTTTCCCAAAGCCTTATCTTTTTGTATTTGGGACAGTCCTTGCTCTAGTCATGCTCTGTAGTCATTTTGCTTATGTTTTGAACAGAATTAATGCTTGTACCACAGGCTTGAGGGGAAATTGTCAGTGTCCAATATTCTCTGACCAGGCTCATTTAGATATTCCATGTGTAGAGCATGCAGTGTCTAATATCAGATTTAATTATTTGGAGATACTTACTGTGACATGGGATTCCTGATTTAGTCAAGCAATACAAAGTATACTGAAATCACAATGCAAATATCCATTATACTTGGCAAAATATAGCAACGGCAATATACACTTCTATCTCAATACCAATATGATTCCCATTACTGGTCTCTATAATCCCAGCATCACAACACTGGGCATCCTCTGTCACTGGGATGGAACGTGTGCATTGAAAATAGCTCAGGCCCATTGCTGTCTTTGAAATTTTTTTGTTAGTTGCTCAGTTATTATACTCTGTATTGGGTTAAGCCACCTGTTCAGTTGGCTTGTGCTGGTCTGGCTTGCTCAGGGAGGCAGTCACACTTTAATGAACTGACTGGGGGAAGTATTTACACCATCAATTGATCCACTCAGCTGTTGAGAGAACACCTAACATCTAAAAAAAAGGCCAGCCTCTGGTGCATTTTGTCTTGAGATAAATACATGTCTTGTTTTGGAAAAGCTGTGGTCAGTCACACAAGTGCAGGTTGTAGACCAGGGTCCAGTTGTTTGTGCGATTTAGAGACATGCCACCTCTAAAGGATCCCTTCTTGGAAAGCAAAAGTCCGACTGCTGAGCTGCTAGGGTTTCTACTCTAGCTCAGTCAGCCCTGGCATGTCTAAGTAACTTACTTTTCCTTTTGCAAGGGAAAAAACCTAGACAGTCTTTCATCATATAAAATTATGTGTGGCAAGGAACCTACCAAGAGCAGCCAGTTAGCAGCATTTCTGTCATATGTCGATGTAGGCAGCTGAAGTATGAAAGTTGTGTAATGAACATGAGATACTCTGCCTTGAGAAGGGCTGTTCACTGAAAAAACACTACCTGTGTTTTCATTTACAGAAGTGTTTTTTAGTCAAGCATCCATTTAGGATACTTTGTAGGGGAGGAGTTTGGCTAAACTAGTTTTTTCCTTGCATGAGTCTTGCGTGAGTAATGTTGCTTTGAACTATTAATTCCTTACATCTATTTGTTGCTTAGGATGCCTTACTTGGAGAATTTAGTGTCCTGACAATGAATGTCTCCCTAGAAATTCTGGAGGAGTGTCTGCTTGCATTGCCTTGATATCTGGGAAAGAATAGCTTGAGGACTGCCTCAAAAGCTGACTTAACACTGCATGGATTTTAGCATGGACAATGCTGTCTGTGATTCCTCAGTTCAGGGTACCTGCTATTTGAAAGTCAGAGCTAAACCAGGGTCTGGATAACTGCAGACAGAATATTTGGGGGGTTTGAGGTACTGGAGCCCAAGAGTGCAAGTATTTGTGGGATGGTTCTGTATCTCTAGAGAGAGATTTCTGGGTGGGTAGTTGGTTCTGTATCTTCAGCTTGCCTGATCCACTATGTCATCCATCAAGAAGTCAGTAAGTAATGATAAAGCCTGCATGTCACCTGTCTATTGTCTTTTACTGTGACATTCTAATTAATGCTCACATCTGACCTATTTTTTCCTGTGCTGTCTGTTTCAGTGCTTGATGGCCACAGCAGGGCACTAAACAATATTAGAAAAAAAACCAGCGTTAAGACCTACAATTTCCACACAACTGGCCGGAAAAGCAGTTGTCACTGCCTTCCTGGTGCAGCATGGCATTTGGACCTGGTGTTCTCTGCCTGTTCCTGTGGACAATAACAGGTAGGAGTTTACTTCTCGTGCGTCTGAGTCATCCAGACAGAACAAGTGAATTAAATGCTCCTGGAGTGTGTATACAGCTGTGAAATAAATATGAATAAGGCAAGAGCAGGGAAATCTTGTGACTCCTCAGTGCAAAAAGCTTTGGTAAGGTACAGCTTCATAACTTGCAATGGAGGATGGCAGCTGTGAGTAGCTGTTTGAAGCCAATTTCAGCAGGCTGTTTTGGGGGAGATGCATGGAGCAGGAGTGGGTAGTGGGAGAGTTCAAAGAGTCTTCCCTCTTTTTCTCTTGCAGGACAGCAATTTAAGAATCATATGTTGCTTGGATTGTGAGCTACTTTTTTGTTCTGAATCATCATAAGGTGGTTTATTTATGAGTAGCATGAATGCACTGGTTCACATCTCTCACCTCATCATCCTCTCTACAAACATATATATCACTTCAAAAACCACAGGAAAGTCCTGTAAGTTTCTGGTTCAGCCACAGGGATAGGTAATTTATTTCCATAACCAGACAGATGAAGAATGATAGCAATTCTTAATACTGCCTCTGTCAGAGAGAGACTTAATCTGGTGCAGGTAGTTTTGATATGGTAACTGAAGAAAAATATATGAAGAAGTGGGGTTTATTTCCTTAAAAAAAATTGAACTCTAGCTGGTGGTGGTACTGGCAGTATCCATATTAGCAGAAATTGAGAAAATAATGCACAGTTATCTGACTTTCATCTCTTGTAGTATAAACAGAATGGGCTGTTTCCTGAGGGAGAGACTTGCTTAATGTGCTAAGGCTTAAACTGACTACTGAATTTGGAAAAGTTGGATGAAAGGGGATAGCTGTTAGCGTACAGCTGAGGGGAGATAGGTATTAACTATGTCTGTGCCCGTAACTGGTTCAAATTAATCATCAAGATCAACAATAGGATCTCATAGTGCCAAGCTTTTTGAAGAGAACACGGAGCTGAGGTTTTTGTTGCTGTAGTAAACAAGTATGCCTTTTTAAAATAAAATCCTCTGCTATGAGATACTGAGTACCTGCTGTAGGGTCTATGTAGTATCTTTAGCAAAGAACCCACAGCAGCTTCAACAGAAGGCAGTAATATGCAGTAAATACTGAAATTTGCCTGTAGAGAATGTCACAGTTTCATGCTTTTGATAATGCTGTTAATTGTTAGCAGATTAGAACATCTTTCACATGCATAGAGGGAGTTATCTGTTTTTAGTTGCAAATTTGCTATGCTCTCTCGGCTTATCTGAGAACAAGACCATTGCACTCAAACTGCTGGCTGTATTTCAAGCCTCTGCCTGTATCTCACCTACCAGCTCAGTGTTTAGAGGATAATATAATTTAATAGCTCATGTTATTTTAGTAAAATTGTTAGTATTTATTTCCATCTCAATAATTTGCAGTATTTTTAATACAATTAATACTTAACTAAACTGGGAGGATCCTGTTAATTTCCAAGATATGTTTGCTACAATATATCAGTAAATCCTCACCTTTTCTAAGTCAAAAGGACTTCTTTTCAGTGCAGGCTTTAAGGCGAATTTACTCAGACTCAGGAATTTGCTAGATGTTCATTCTGCAGTTTTTTTCTGCACGTGAGCTTATGCTTTTAAAGGCTACCTTTTCTTAAAAAAACCCCAAGTTATCTTAACACTTGTTTTAATGTAAGATTGAAGTCAGTCAGAAGACTGACTTAATATAGGAAAGAAAGGCTTGACATTCCATCACTGAGAGGAGAGAAACAGGCTCACTGATGAATATCGTTGGAAGGATATTGAAAAACATGCTCTGGTTCATTAACAGAAATTGAGGTGGGCTACTCTGTCCTGTTCAGGTGATGCTTATTTGGTTTTATTTCGTGCATGATGGTTTTTGACTAATAGCATTTTACTGCTTTTGATGAATGTGTGGGTTGACCTTTGCTGGCTGCAGAGCAAGTCGCTCTATCACTTCTCTTTCTCAGCAAGATGGGAGAGAAAAATGTGACTAAAAACTCCATGGACTCCAAGACAGGGAGGTCATGCACCAGTTACAGTCAAGAGCAGATGAGACTTGACTTAGGAAGTTAATTTAATTTATTGTCAATTAAGCAGAGCAGGATAATAAGAAATAAGAACTACTATAAAAATACCTTCCCCTCACTTCTCGCTTCTTTCTAGACTCAACTTTACTCCCAATTCTTCTTTCTTCTTCCCCTGAGAGGCTCAGGGAGTCAAGAAATGAGGGTTGCAATTAGTTCATAATGCTTCATCTCTGTTGCTCCTTTCTCCTCACACCCTTTCCCTGCTCCAGCATGGAATCTTTCCCATGGGCTCATGTTCTTCAAGAACTACTCCACCATGGGTCCTTTCCACAGGAAAGTCCTTCAGGAACAGGCTGCTCCGGTGTGGATCTCCTGTGGGGTCACAGGTCCTGCTGGAAAGTGTTTCTGTGTGGGCTCCTCTTCATGGGGTTGCGATTCAGGCTAGGAGCCTGCTCCAGCCTGGGTTTTCCAAGGGTTCACAGCTTCCTTCAGAGCTTATCCACCTGCTTTGAGGTGGGGTCCTCCATGGGCTGCAGGGGTAGATATCTGCTTCACTGTGGAGCTCCATGGACTGCAGCAGGATAATGTGCTTCACCATGGTCTTCACCACAGGCTGCAGGGGAATCCCTGCCCTGGCACTGGAGTACTTCCTACCCCTTCCTCACTGACCTTGCTGTATACAGGATGGTTGTTCTCACATTTTCTTACTCCTCTCTCCTGCCTGCTGCAGTTGTGCCTGACTTTTTGCCCCTTTCTAAATACCTTATCACAGAGGAGCTGCCACCGTCCCTGGCTGGCTCAGCATTGGCCAGTCCTGGGTCTGTCTTGTAACAGGTTCTATCCTGACAGTGGGGCATTTTCTGGTGTCTTCTCACAGAAGCCGTCCCTGCAGTCCATTTCTCCCTGCCCCCAACTACCAAGATTTGCCACATAAACCTAATTGATACAGATATCCATCACTGACTAATGTTGATGCCTCTCAGGAGGCTTGAGTTGGGTGTGGCAATAGGTATGAATGTGTACCATGCCTCTATCACTCAACATCTCATGCATTTTGGATGATTGATTTCCAAAACCTCTGGATGCAGCTGCTAATTTATCCATATAGACATTCCTTAGAATCCTTATAATCTCATTTCACTTTTTTGAATCCATCCATTGATGAAATCAGCATTTATTGAAATACAATTAAATTATTCTGGCCATTAATTCCTTTTTTTTTTTTTGCTAATGTATCAAATTTTTTTTTTCTCTGTGAGAGAGAGAGAGAAGACATTGTTTTCCAGCATAGAAACAACAGTTTACTTTGTAACTGGGAGTCCACTACCTTGGAATCAATTAAGTCTAGCTTGCATCTTCTAATTTGGCATCTGAAGCAGACCTTGCAAATACTGCTGTTGACATGCATTTCTGCAAATATAATGAATAGTGTTCTCATGGCTGGCTCTCGGTTTTCTCATACTGAGTGTGTGTGTGTTGTGTGCTTTGTTCTGAGATTAGCCACTCCAACAAAAATGTAAACAGGGATTGCCAGGTAATTGCAGTCACAGGTGTTGTGCAGTCTAGTCTCCTGTTTTCAAGTCCACATATCCCAGGTGTAGATTATATGACCTCCCAGATTCTTTGATAGCCTTCACCAATATCCTTTTCTTTACTCTAACAGAGGGTGTTTCTAAATACATTACAAGCCCTCAATTTTCAACACATTTCACTACTGTTGGTCTTGGACTTTGATAAAGATGAATACCCTTTTCCTCTCACATGTCTAACATGTGAAGCACAGGCCAGGAGTATCAAGGGACACTTTAAGATGTAGGTGTGCCTTTGAAATGACAGTGGGACCACTGGCCTGGGGTCATGGTGCATTCTTTATTACTTATACTACCATGACTAGATGTTCTAATGTTCTGGTTCGCACAGGTCTTTCCAGAGATACAAGATGGTGTAGTGCTTGATTACAATCTCTGAGATTATAGCGAGTTATGCAGTATGCCAGGTTAGTTCACATTGTCCATACCTCTGTTGGAAGTGGTCTGGCATTTCCTTGTGGAGGGATGCAATAGTTGTGGCCATGCATCTACCCTTCTTTTTTCTTTTTTTTTTTTTTTCTTCTTCTCTTTAAATAGCACTTAGTTGGTTTAGCAGTGACAAACAGGGATGATGACAATTTGTGGAATGAAAACAATACTTGGAAAGGATCATCAGACCCACTGAACTAATTATGATCCCTTGACAGATCCTGGACAAAAGAAGTGTGAAGGCTGCTGTAATGACCATAAAAGCTTTGCAGATCATTGTTTGCAGATGTAACTAGATTACTGTTGGCTATGGCTTGTGTTGAGGATTTGCTTTTATGTAACTGAGCATTTTTTTGGATGTTTGCTCCTCAGTCAGCACCTTTACTAACACCCAAAAGAGTACTTTGTTATCGCGTATGTATCTGTGTTTAAAGACCTGAGAGATGTCAGGGCCCAAAGAACCTCAGGGCAGCCTGCAGAAAAAGAATGAAAACACTTCCATGGTGTGCAGAGATGTTAGCTGCTGCTGGAGGAACCAATGCAGTGATATTTCAGATGCTGAAGTTCTCAGCGATACTGCTTTTCTGGTTTCCAGGACAGTACCTTCTGTAGGGCATTACCAAAGCTGATGGAGTATAAGCCTTTTTCATCATTTATGATATAAAGTGTGCTTTGCAGGGGTTTATAGCTCTACTGTGGAAATTCTCTCCAGCTTGAAAATTGAAATTTTAATTTCTCTTCTTAGATGACTGCAACTAAAAATAGAAAGTTATTTTAATTTTGCTTCCAGAACCTTATCAAAATTGTTTCAGTGTGTTATTATAGTAGTAGGAAAAAACAAAACTTATTTTTTACTGATACTGAGTGTCTTTCATCTCAAAATTCACCAAATGAGGTAAAAGTTACTTGGATAGATTTTTTTAAAAAAATCACTAAGCCTAAAACCAGAATAGAACTAGTCTGCTGCTTAAAGAGAGTGGGTGGAGCATATGGCGAGAAAACAGGGACAATCCTACTCTTCCTGTAGCAAACTGCTATAGGATCCTCTATGCTCAGGTAGTTCAGAGGCTTTTAGGCTGTGCGAATAATGTGCTGTGTGGGCTCTCAGTGCTGTGCTGCCAGCAAGAAGGTAATGGGATTCTGGTCAAATGGGACTTTTCTTGGTGCAAGGTCTGAATCTGAGCTTTTCTCTACTACTGTACATTTCCTCTTGCCCCTTCTTTCTGCTTCTTCTTACAGCGCTTGCTGTTAAAGAGAGCACACAGAGTAGCTCTCAGGTGGACAGTTCTGCCCTCGCAGGGCTTCCTGCTGGGGAGATCCCCTGTGATGACTTCAGTGGTAGTGCACCGTCACAGTTTGCTACTGACTGACTAAGGAATATTTGTCACCAAGTCATTCAAGTGCTCATGGCTGTGTGAGCATGGCGGAGAGCAAATGTTAGGTTTCCATGTCCGCTTGAGGAAAGGTCTCCAGCCAGCTGCAACAGGAGAACAGCTGTGTTCCTGATGGGCTCTTGACATCAATAGACTCATGCTCCAAGATGTGAAGGAGCAGAAGTGTGAAGCTCAAAGAAAGGTGTGGATGTTCCCTCATTAAAGGAAGGAATCTCTTTAAAATGAAACTGTATTCCACACTGTGACTCTATTAGGATTTTGGTGGGAAATATAGGTTGAGTTTTTTTAGGGTAACCAACTTGCCTGACTAGGTCTCTGGATATATCAGTGTTGTCCTACTGTAGATGTAACAGGGTACAGCTAAAAGGAAGGGAAACACTTAGCTTGCAGAAGTTTTAGGCTATTGACTCATATTCCAGAGGGTTTTCAGGGCTTGTGATAAAGGGAAGCAGTCTTCGTGTTGGTAACTTGAATAAGTACTTCTGAAACAAAGAGAGTTGCATGATGCTGGTTTTTGCCTTTACTGGTCAGATTAGAAGAGTGGTTTAATTCCTGAGATCAGTTCCCGAAAATAAAATAGCTGTGCTACGACCTCGCACTGCAGGTAATACTGTAGCAGACACAAATGTTACTAAGTGACCTTTCATGTGGCACTCATGCAGTAAATTTTCTGTAAATCAGAGACCTCACTTTCTCTATTTGAGTCCATTGCAGACTGGAAATTAGATGGGGTGAAAGGGAATATGGAATTAGAGATCAGATCAAGTTCACTCTAAGTAGATCTTATATATTTTTCATGCGAAGACAAGTAGTGGACACACTCAGTGTGAGGCCAAAAAAACCTGATAAATTCATTCTTTCTTGCACACCTACTGCTACAATTCAACTCAGTGTAATGCTAGATAAAGCAAGAGATGGAACTTCCATTACTTTGAGATTTTTTCTGTTCGTTATTGGGATGAAACCAAGGCCTTCTGACATTTGCAAAAGCAGGTAGCTAAGGTTTGTGGCTAGGTTGTGTGCTTGGGAGATTTAGGTTCAAAGTCATATATCATCTTAGGAATGTGCTGAACTTGTTTCTCTCTATGGCTAAAGAAGCACCATGAATTTTGAGGGAGGTTGATTCTGCAGTGTGATAACTGATGTGTCAAACTTAAAGTGATAGAGTGAGATTTGAAGCTGACTGAGGACTTGAAGTCTGGCCTCAGGTTAGAGCTGTGGAGTGTCCCAATTGTGTAGGCCTGTCTCTAAAACAAGAACTATTGGTCATTCTTTTCTGAACAAATAAATAGTGAAACTTTCAGGGGTTTTTTTAAACACATTGTTCACTTTCTATTTCAGGAATAAGTTAAAGAAGGTGAGTAATGAAAACAGCCATCAAAGGAGCTTTTTGGCCCACATTATTAGTGCCGTTCCTAAAGTATACGTTGGAATGAGTTGTTACTGACCTAATATTACACATTTGTACAGAGTCATGTTTCTGTTTTCCCCTTTTAAAAGCCTACTCTCTACTGACTTACAGGGTTAACTAAATGCATATGGGTTGCAAAAAGACAGAATGGTTAAATGGGCTGTCTGACTCCTATACTTCATTTTAACCCAGAGCTTTTCTGGCTCCCCTGTTCTAAGTAGTGCAAACAACTCAAAGGAAAGACTTGTGATGATAATTCAGAGTCTCTGACAGGGTCTTATGTTCTTGGAGGTAAATGGGAATGGAGAAGAAGTGTTTATAGGCAGTGTAACAGAAAAAAAAAGCAGAAACCGTGAGCGTCTTCTGGGTCCAGATAAGAATACTTCATGTCTGGGCTGTGTAAGAACAGGATAGGTTTTTTTAAGTGCTTGTTGCCCTGGATAGATTTTTTTCTCTGAAAGTGTAAAGTGGAACAGTTGACAGCATCCTTGCTCTGTGTGAAGGAGTAGCTGCAGTCAGAAAAATGGTACTTGAAGCTCTTCATCCTTTTTCCTATCCAGCTTCCTATTCAGCTATACCTCTTTGCAAGTCATCAATCTTCTTTAAAATTTGTTTTCATTTCATGTTTTTCCTTACCCCACACAGCCAGCTCTGCAAAAACATCAAAGCATCTTGTCCACTCTATCCTTCAGTATGTGGAGCAATTTTTTTTTATTTGTTTGATTTGGTATTTTTGCATTGAACTAACCTACTCTGAAAGCTTTACATTCTTTCCAGGAAGTTTGCTGCCCCACATGTATTTTGGTAGCTGTATTCAGACCATGAATTGTGAAGGAGTGTGCTGCAGTTCAGCCCAAATGAGGTGGTGGGAATTGTAATGTGGTGCTGGACACAGTGCATGTGTAGGAGAATCTCTACATCTCATATTCAGACCTAACCCCTATTGCCAGCCTATTCCTACTCCTTGATTTCATTTTTCCTGACCTATACTGTTGTGAATAATGAGATACAAAGCAGGCAAAGTCAGCTTTGTGTTCCATTCCTGTGTTAGCTCCACAGTGGGAGCATGCTTATTTTCATTCATTGAGTTAGCAAGTCCAGTTGAAAACCAAAAGAATAATTTTCTGGTTTTACTCAACTTTCTTGAAACATAACCAGATTTCAGAGAGGAATTCTGAAGAGCAGTTATAACCAGGGGAAAAAACACCTAGAAAAGATGTTAAAAACTGACTGGAATATATAATATGTTGATTCATGCTTGTTTTGAACATTTCACACTCAGTCTGTAATGTGCTATGAAAATAATTCTGATGTCATGTTAAAAGATTGCAACTTTACTGCAAATGAAGGAAAGCTCCATAATGGAGCAAGCTCTTGGGTTTTCACATGAACTTGTGGGCAAAGCAGCAAAAGTTTGAGAAATTGATCCAGGTTTTATATTAAGACCAGTAATTATGTTGGAGTGAGGAACTCTTCATGAAATTCAGATGAGATAGCAAATCTTTCTCCTATTTAGAGGTTTTTTCCCTTCCCTTCAAGTGAAACAATGACATGCTACAGCATCTTATTTCAGTTTTGTTTTAGACCACGTTTTAAAGATCCCAGTAGGAACATGCACTGGGAGTAATGGAGGTACCCCATGATTTTTTTTTGTGTGTTCCCTTCTCTGTTCTTGTTTTTAAGGATTGGCAACTTGCTTTCATCTCTATATATTTGAATTTGTAGCCCAGGAGTAAAAGGTACTTATGAAAAATATGTCAAGATCCTACACTGAAAAATCCTCCAAAGTACCAATATTACTGCAAAGGGACATGCTCAAAAAGGTAGTGGTGATGTTAGTGAAAGGAAATGAGCTTTTTTGAACAGGGTACCACCTGTCTTTGTCTTGTAAGCTATTTATGGTCACAGTAAACTATATTATGGCTTGGCTGTAGTGCTGTGCCTTATGTTGGTGGTGTTGTTTCAGGTTCCAGTTGTGAGCAGTGCAGAGAAGGAGCCACGTACTCAGGTGCAGTAATATCTCCCAACTTAGAAACCACTAAAATCATGCGAGTTCCTCACGCTTTGTCGGTGTCCGAGTGCATCGCGGCGTGTTGTGACCTCTCTGGTTGTGACTTGTCCTGGATGTTTGAACGGCGCTGTTACATCGTGAACTGCCAACGCAAGGACAATTGTGAACCTAAAAAAATTGAAACTGTAAAGTCCTACCTTACCTTTGTGCTGAGGCCTTCTCAGAGGCCAGCCTCACTGCTAGGACTTGGGCAAGTGATCCCAAGCATGGTCCACTCTGTGGGACTCCAGAATGAGCCATCTGAGGAAGTGAGTAGCCTGAAGAAGCTGTCTCTGCTTGGCAAAGATCCCAGCCTTGAGGAGATACCTGAATACATTGATGATTATAAAGAGTTGGAGCAGGACCCCTTTCAGGTGGGCATCAAACATGAGCAGAAGGACAGTATGGATTATGCTGACTGGGGCCTGATGGTGGCAGGTGAAAATGGCTTCAACACTTCCACGGGTGATGATGGAGATAACCAGGAAGATTTTGCTGAAAAGAAAGGGGAGGCTGGGAAAGTGGAAAGCCTTCTGAATAAAAACAGCTCTGAAGTGACTTCCATCAATGAACACTCCACAGAGAGGTTGTCATCCCTCCCGGAGATTACACCACTCCCTGAGAAAACATTTGAAAGGGAAGCAGCTGTTCCACTTCTTGCACAACCTGAGGATGCTTTGCAAAAAGAGGTATGTTTGCCCCTCAGGAAGCAGGCAGAGTATGGTGAGGCTACTTGGCAATTATTTTGGTTTTCAAATCCTTGAAAGTCTCAGATTATTGCCTTGTAATATTACAACTCTCAAATGACTTACAGTCCTTTTACCCTGTAGAAAAGGCTGAAGGGGGTATGATTGTCTTACAGGTAGGTGAATCACTAAAGGACTTCTTTTTTTTTTTTTTTTTATCAGATGATAAGGAGTAAAGTTCCTTTTAGGGCACTGTAGGGTTTCCTTGAAAGTGTACAAATGAGTGAACTTGGACCTGGTGTAATACTGCTACAGTGGTCTTCACTTCTGACCCGTGGTGACTCATTGGAAGAAGTTAGCAGAGCAGTACTAGTAGATCCTCTGGTATCCAAAGGCCAAGACCAGGAAACACAAGCTCCTCCATCAATAAAATTAGGCCTGCCTCATGGGTTTCATGCTACTAATGCGTAGTGATGTTACAGATGTAAGTGCTGAGTTAATTTTTATAATGCTTTTAAAACATGGGAGGGGCATGGTACGTAAGGAGGGTTGGTAGTGGTCTTGGACCATGATGTGCAGCAGGATAAAGTGAGTAAGGTGTTTCTGTTCTCAGAATCCTTGACTCTGATAATTAGAAAAATAAGTTAATTAGTTAAAATCCAATACATAAGTCAGTATAAGTAAGATGCACCTGTTCTCTATTTATGCCAACCAGTTTGATCAGTTGAGACTAATGAGGCCTTGGTTTCTTAAGAACAGGGTGGGTTCAGCTGGAAAGTTGAAAGAGGCTGTAAATTCAGCATTCCCTGGGCTTGACTCCCCTTGCCAGAGGGAAGAGGAAATTAGTCAATGTTAGCTGACTTGCTCTAAATTCCACAAGATTTTGTAACCAGCAAGTATCTCTTGCTGTAAAAATGGTAATTTATTGCTGTTACTGTAGGGAAGAAAAATGCAAGCAAATAAGAAAGTTGTGTGAAATCCGTGACAGCTGCGGTTCTGGGAGGGGATGATTGATATGTGGAGAACAGCAAGTCTTAAGAAACAGATGAAGACTTCCGGTAACTGGAAAGAGCCTCCTATTAACAGCCCTGGTCCTCGTGGTGGATTTAAGCCACCCCAAAACCTACTGGGAGGGCGAGAGAGCAGGGCACGAGCAATGCGGAAAGTTTCTGAAGGTTGTTGATGACTTCAAGAAGGTTATTGCTTTGAGTTGCTTGGAGGAGTTGAGAAGGAGAGAAACTCTGCTGGACCTCACCCTTGCAGGAAACAAGGGGTTAGTTAGGGATGCAGGCATGAGGTAGAAGCTCCTAGGAGGGGCAGGAATAAGTCAGGAAGCAGGGTCACAACCATGGGCTGCAGTAGAGCAGTCTTTGGCCTGTTGTGGGATCTGTTTGGAAGAATCGCAAGGGGGATTGCCCATTGTCAGGATCCCTGCTGACTGAACTGCTTATGCCTTGTGCCTTAGAGGAGTCGTAAAACTTTGAGTTCGCTTAAACTATGTGGCAGAGCTGAGCAAGTTTGTTCCCTGTCTCTAATGGATCATGTGAGTACCATTTAATGAAAGTTGAGATTTCACATCCTGCAGCAGTGATAAATATATTTATGGCCAAGCCTACTTTTTAGATCTCTACTTTGATTTTGCCACCCCAGCCAGAATATAAAGATTTTGCTTTCCTTTTGTACACTGACTGTGTAAATGGGAGTTTATTTTAAAGTGAAATGGAGAGAAACCTTTTTCTCACCGGGACACAGAGGAGTCATTCTTGTGTGATCTCCATATTATGCTAACATTATGCTAGCACAGCCACTGAAATTCCAATAGAAAGGCTGAGGAATGAGCTTGCTGCTTTCAGCGCAGAAGGGATGAAACTCCAAACCTGGGTCAGTCTTCAGCCACAGCTGATAATGATGCTGAAGAACTGATAAATGTAGTTAGAAGGTGATTGGGACGTGCTCTGTGAGCAGAGCTCTAGAAAGCAGGTTGATGGGATAACATTGAAAGCTGTTCATGACATGTATTGAGAAATGGCACTAAAGGGTCTCTAATAATGTAAAGAAAGAATCTGGGGAAGCAGAAGGCTTTGAGAAACTGCCAAAGCCTAAGAAGCCTTTGTTTCCTAGGAGAGAATCCTTTGAATTTAGACGTATGTGGAGAAATGGAGATGATGAGCGGTTTTAGCAAAGAGTTTTCCCTGGCCTTCCCTAGAATCAACTTCATTCCAGACACATCTCCTCTCCCCTTCCTAGTCTCCCATTCTTTTCACTGCTGATTATGCACAGTTGCTTTGGTGAGGAAGCAGGTGGCACAGGAGGTTGGGGTCAGTGCATGGCAGTTTCCTTTTTGCTGCTTGTAACTTCTTTCTCTTTTCTGCGCCTGTTCCTTCCTTTTTCTTTCGTCTGCACTGGTGTGGGCTGCTCTGTGGGCCTCAGTTCCCTGGGAGGTGACATGGAGTGCCTGTTTCCAAGAGGGCGTCTCCAGCCCTGTGCACAATAATGTTTGCTTCCAGATGTTTCCTCTCATGTCTCCTGTGGTGCATCCCCCTGCATCCTCCTGTGTCCCCCTCCCACAGTGGCTGTTGCCCTCTTTTAACTAGGTTTGAGAGGTTGCCGTGTTGGTGCATGGTGGCTTCATTCCATCTACTGCCTGGGACCACAGGGGTGGCCCCTGCAGCCAGCACTCTGCCACCTAAGCCCTGCCAGGTATGCCTAACACAAATTTTCAGCTTGGTTTCAAGCTTTTCTGCTTTGGGAACTTTACTCGTGACCCTAGTGAAATAGAAGCTGCCTGTGATATATTCTGGTGATAGGATTTCCTTCTTATGTGTCTCTTTCTCCAGTAAGCAGACATTTTCGTCAAATCTCATATGGATTGTTTAGCACATATTTGTGTTTCCTTCTGAAAAAAGTTGGTTTTTGAAAACCAGGTTTTGTTATGAAGGAAATCTTAAATTTTTGCACTGGATTAAAAATGCTGAGAGGTCTCCAAATAGTTTTTCATTGGTATATAATGCAAACAACCTCTCAAACTGTGGTGGTTTTGTATAGGTTATGAAAATATGAAGGTCTTAAAATCAAGCTTGCTACCAAGTTTAATCAATTACCCTGTTTATTGCACGTTATACAATGTTTTCCTATCATCCTCTTAATTCTGCCACGGCAATTCTATATCTCTGTTCCAGGATCTGTGCTGACGCACTCCCTTCTGCAGCTTCCAGACAAAGCTGTTTTGACAAGCCAGACAGAGCAAGGTGGCAAAAATGTGATTCCCTGATTCCCTCCCTTCACAGAAGTCAGCAGGATGTGGTGTCCTCAGGTGCTGTGTTGTTTGAGCAAGGACCTGCACAGAGATTTTAAACTGAGAAACCAGCCAAACACAGACCTCCGGAGTCTGTGCCCTTGGAGCATTCTTGCCATAAATGCAGTCAGATGCAGGGAGTTTCTTTATGTGACTTGGGAGAGAGAATATGGGGTTTGTCATTTAAGGGAGTCACCTGACTCTTGGGTTTACATCAGAGTTCAGAGGGATCTTACGAACTGTCACTGTCTGGCAGCTCAATAATGTGAGTGCGTTCAGAAATCTGTGCAGAGTATATGCTGTCCAGCTGCCCAGAACAGAAATCTGCAGTGCTGCCCATCCTTGAAGTGAGATGTCTGCAAAGTATTGTCTTTTTAAAATTTCCCATTAACTGCTGACCTGCTAAGCCAAGTAAGGTTTTTCAGGTTTAGTCACCTTCTAGCTGCTGCTATGTTGATGCTGCAATGTTTCAAACATTTACTCAATAGCTAAGGTTTGACTTGATTCTTGTGCTTATTGTATTTGCAGGGATAATGGTGCAGTCAAAATGCATAAATCTCTACCTAAGAAACCTTAAGATGGCTGAAAGACTCTATGTGATGGTGAGCCTTTTAATGTCTGATTGGCTCGCCTTCAGAATTCATATTTAAGACTTAGAATGCAGTTGAATATCCGAGATGTTCATCTCTTGTTTTGGCTTTGTTTCAGTTTTGAGGCCTGCAGAAGCTGAATGGTTCTGTTTGGTTAGGAATACATTGACTTGATCCATGAAGGATTTATAAAACCCCTGAAAGATGTTTTGATATTTAGATTTACGTTTCTTTCTATTTTGAAGTCCGTACTTCATGTTATACTGTGTGATGGTTTGCTCTTTTTGCAGCTCCCCAACTACACAGTTAGTAGAGGTCATACTTGCTTGAAATCATTAGACTGAAAGCAGTGAAACAGGGAGAAGAAGACCAGCAAAGGAGCAGAGTTTCACTCCTGACAGAGCTGCTCTCCATAAAGTTTTCCAGATAAATGAGGAAAAGCAAGTGGTACTGCAGTTATGTAGTAGTCTTATGAGCAGAGAGACATGAAGGAAACACCGCTAGGGAAGCAGTCGTAACACTGGCAGCCCTTGACTCACCAGAGTCACCATCAATTGTCTTTAGGAGAACTTGAGGAATACTCTTCCTTGAGGGGGAAAGTGAGGCTGCCTGCAGGATCAGGATGGAGTAAGGAAACATGGTTGGGTTTATCTTTCCCATTCACAGAGGGAAAAAAAAAATAGTACCCAATCTATAGGGTCAGTTCAGTGACTGGAAGTGGCAAAGGATCCCCCTTGGCATGATACTGTTGCCTGCACTGTAAGTTTGAGCTTCCCCAGGAAACTGCATGAATTTTTTTTTTTCTGTTTTGGATTAAAGGGTTGTTCTCATTTTCTGTTGGAATTGTCAAGAGATTTCCATTCAAGTCAAGCCCTGAGAACTGAAGGATGTGGGCCCTCACTGTTGGTGTGTTTGTATTTAGCAATAGTGGCCGTACAAAAGGGTAAAGCAAACAGCCCACAAAGCCTGTACCAACAGAACTGCCTACCTTACTCACTCCCAGAAAGAATTATTTTCTTTCCTTTTCTTTTCACTTCCCAAGCTGGAATTTAGGTTAATCTTGCCCTCTACATCTGTACCAGCAAATCACTCAGTAATAGTTTCTGCCTGAGAATTTAATTTCTGATATTGTCCCTGCCGCAGTTGTCTGCTGCCTGCTAACATTTTTAGTTTAAGCTGTCTTTTTGGCTGTGACACCACGTCAGACGTGACAGTGCCACAGGGCACCTTTTCTGACTGCAGTGTCTTGCCTAGGCTTGCTGACTGAAGTGATGTTTGGTGCCACTGCAGAAGAGGCACCCTGGAAAGGTACATTTGAGGTGACTTTGTCTCCATCTGTCCTACAAAGCCATGATGGCTGCTTTTCAGCTGATGGATTGGCAAAGGATCAGGAGAGGAGAGAAGCCAGAGCGAGCTCAGGAAAGTAGGCTTCCCTCAAATTCGGAAGACAAAAGAACGCTGTGGTTTGCCCAAGTGTGGGAAAAAAATCTTTTGTAAAGATGTGGGGTGGAGTGAGTATGTAAAGGAGACCTGTCTGGAGGAAAGATCTTTTGTCAAGATACAAGGCAGGATGGGCTCAAGGCTCTTGCTGCACATGATGTTGCCAAGGGTGGGATTCCTGAAGGCACTGCTTTAGGGGAGCTGCAGTCCCTCATCCTGCTATCAGTGTCCCAGCTGCTCAGAGAGATCTTCTTACTGTCTGCATATGGAGCAGGGCTGGAGGTGTGACCACAAAGGTGCTTGTGTTGTGTGTGTTATGGCCTCACCCAAAGGTGCAGCTCTTGATGTGGTCCTTGGCATCCTCAAGGGTGGGCAGCCACAATCCCTGACACTCACTGCACAGGGATCTTTTTTCTCTGTCCATTGTTGAAGGCAGAGGTGGAGCTGCAGATGACTTCCATGCTCTCTGTTTTCTCTCAGGCTGGGAAGGAACAGTCCCTGGCATTTCACGTTCCCAGCTGCACAGGAAGCTTTTCCTCCTGTCCAGAAGGCAGGGTTGCCCTTATTTCCTAGGGAGGCAAACTGCAAAGTGAAAGTAGAGCACCCGAAATGCAAAGAGAAATAGAGAGTTGGGACTGTTCAGCCTTGAGCAGAGAGGGTTCAGGGGATCTTACAAATGTGTATAAATAACTGATAGGTGTGAAGAAGATAGAGCCAGGCTCTTCTCAGTGCTGTTCAGTGGCAGGACAAGATACAATGGACACAAAATGAAAGACAAGGAATTTTATTTAAGCACTAAACCCCATCTTTTTTCCTGTGAGGATGGCCAAACACTGGAACAGGTTTTCCAGAGAGGTGGGCTCTTTGTCCTTGGAGATACTCATAACCTGACTGAACTTGGTCCTGTGCAGTCTGCTGTAGCTGACCCTTCTTTGAGGGTGGGGGCTGAACTGGGCTATCTCCAAAGGTCCGTTTCCACCTCAGCTGTTTGGGATATAAGTGTACATTTTGCCAACCTTCATAATCCTATTCTTCAGTTAATAGACAATGTACAAATAATAGTATTTTGCTGTGTCTTCATGTGCCACACATGGTAGCCATAACTGGAAAAATGTTTTTCCCTAATTGTTAGATCAGAAATAAGTCTTGAGAATATTAAGGAACACCTGCTGGCCCATTGAGGATAATGTGTTGTTGAAAGGCAAGATTAACCCAGTGCTGAGTTATTCGTGCCACACTTGCCATGTCCTTTGCTGCAGTTCTGATTTACTAACAGGGTGAGGCAGTGCTCCTTGATGCCTGAAGTAGAGACGTGTAGAGTGTTTCATTACTGTTGAGGAGATAAAAAGGCGTGAGCTACTGGTGTACTGAGCAGATGTAGTAAGAAGCAATGATTCTGTTATGTTTGTGCATGGCACAAAGACAAAAATACCTCACAGACTTTCTGACATTGATTTTTAAAGGTTTATGACTGTGTTTAGACCTGTCCCCCTGATTTTTTAAAATATTTTGTGAACTGGTAGCCTTAGTTGTATTCCAGGTTACCTCGTGGCTATAGCTTACCCTATTCTGCATCTGAAATTTGGAAAATGATTAGCATTTCATACAAAGCTTGTTTGGAAAAAAAACCCAGTCCTTGTTTGATAGGTATTCTGTATGTGAATAAAATCTCCTAGTAGCATAAATCACTAGGGTCATCCTACATGCTATTAAAAACCAGCATACCTCTAAATCTAGAAATGTGAAAAATGTCTCACTTATGACAACTCTATAATTCCTTTTTTCAGGCTGCTACACCTTTCTCTTCTTCAGATAAATTGGATTTCTCCCCAGGTGTGCCAGAGAAAACCCAGACTCCCACAGTGGCCCCAGAGAATGCCACTGAAGGTGGGATGATGCTACTTCCCACTAATACTGCGCCATCTGAGCCCATGCAGCAGTTCACACCACCTGCTACTGCTGCTAAAGCAGGTAATGTTTCAGCATAGCTGGAGATCTGAGGGGTGCCTGCAGGTTGGACAGAGGGTGGGGATGGCTTTACTACTGTCAGGTTTCCAACCTGTTATTAGTAAGAGCTCATTCTTTATCAAAATGTTACATAATCCCACTTTAAACCTGTAGACCTGCAGTAACACTGCAAACCCCTGACCCTTTAGCCAGTTACTTCTGAGGCAAAGTCCACCAGTAATGGGAAATGACAACTCCAGCAAATACAGCAAAGTAAAAAGCAGAGTTCAAGAGCCTGTTTTAAATGATTTAGGGTTTTTTGGGTTTTTTTTGTTTGTTTGTTTGTTTGTTTGTTTTTGATGAGCAATACGTGAGGCTTTCTGGGGTTTCAGAATAGTCTCTTCTAGCCATATTGTTATTTTTGGTGTGACTCTTCAGAACATTGTTCCCTCTCAGAAACTCTGCCGAAGAAGCCTATCCGTAGTTGCCAGATACCATGCAGCAACATAGGTGGGACCTGAGGAAGCTCAGCCCTTAACAGGGGAGAACATGGCCTCCAAATCCTGGGAAAACAAAGTTTTGCTCTAATTTCAAAACTGTGGGGAAGCTTATCACACAGCTGCAGAACAAAAGGTTTTATTTTGAAAAGGACTTTTAACCACCATGCCCTCTGTAGTTGTGTTAAATTCTGTACGTATGTTGGTGTATCTCCTTTCTCCTGCTGTTTCCTGCCTCCCTGCGAACACTGACAAAGGGTTAGAAGGGCTACGAGAAGCAGAGAAGCACAGATGGGTGTTTTTCTGCACTCCTGATGTACTGAGGGATATGGAGAGCTGAGCCCTTTGCTTCCTGGTAGAGAAAGTCTGGTTTGGGACATTCTTGCCACCCTCTACCAAAATGCAACCTGCCAGCCAGGATAGCAATAGAAGGTAACAGGAATAGATGAGCTACAAGAGATTCCTCTCCAAGACAATGGATCATCATTACCATTGACTGTTGACTAGGCAGCTCCTCCTCCTCCTTCACAGGAGGAAGTTGAAGAGGGCTCAAAAAGGAGTTTGGAATAAGAAGCTGAAGGGAAGGTTATGATGAATCTCATTATAAGTACTGCTTTGTACAAGGATTGCCTAAAGTTTGTATGTTCTCAGCCACACTGTCTAGAAAGTCTCAATGACAGTCCCTCCTTCTCTCCTTTGGCCATCACCCCCTTCTAGCCATTTTATTATCATCTCATGTGCAAACCTTTGCTCCACAGGTGTCTAGGGCAACTCCCATGATCAATTGTGAAGCTTTGGGTGAATTTAAGTAGCAGTGACAGAAAGTGTGCTGTCAGTGTCTTCACTTCATCCATTTTTAGACCCATCAGCTGCCACTGCTGAGTAGCTTCTTTGGCATCTCGAGTTGGACGTTTAGACACTAGTGAATGTTGCCTTTGGAGGACTTTTCTTCTGTGGTTTCCCAATATTAAAAGGGAGACATTTAAAACATTTGAAATACAGGACTAAGCGAAGTTTCCCTAAGTTGTGCTTTGATGTGTTTCTGCTGGGGGCTGTATTTGTGTATTTTGGCATTTTTTGAAAGAGAAAACAGTTTTCATAGACAAGAACTGGATAGCAAGTGGATCGAATGTGCAGTTCAGGTAAGAAATAACCATTTGCCCTGCCATGCAAGTGGATTTTTAAAAGGAACACAAGACAGACATTGGAACTTACCTTACAAGTGCCACACAAACATAGAAGTAATACTTCTTGGTGAAAGGAAGTGTGATATTAAAGTTCTAGTATGCTTTTTTTGTCTTCTGTAACTGTATTTTTTTAATTCCTGCACTTCCAATTACTAAGAAAAATACAGAATTCTTTATGCAGAGCATTGTTACCTCGGCTATAAAGGAATAGTGAGAATGCTTTTCTCTAAAACAAAAGTAGGGAAAATGACACTTCATAGCTGGGGAAGGAAAAAAAAAACTTTGGTTTGGTAAAAGGTGAGGGAATCACAGTCATGATTAAATAGATCGTTATTTTATAATGCATTAAGGAATTTTTTTTTTCAATTATCGTTGCCTGTTCTCCTATAGAGTACTTGTCAAATTTTACTTAATCCATTGTGAATAATATTTAAAGATATTAAAATTTTTATCAGTTCCATCTGTTATAGTGTACTCATCCTGTCTTCTATGCAGTTAAAGAACTTACCGTGTCTGCTGGAGATAACATACAAGTGATGCTACCCAAAAATGAGGTTGAACTGAATGCCTTTGCTGTCCCACCACCATCTACAGGTGAGTTGAATGCCTTGGTACACAAGGAGGTGCACACACTACCAACCTGTAAATGCAGACAAGTTCTGAGTTGTGTGAACACACACCACTTAGGATAAAACAATTTTTCTCATTTCTGATACTGCCTCTTTTGGGGCTCTAACTACAGAGAGGATTTCCTCTGTTGGATTTTAAAGGTGAATTTTTTTTCAAGTGGCTTTTGCTTTCAGAACCTGAACTCATTAGCCAGGTGTTTCAATAGAAAGCCTGTAATTTCTACCAAAAGATGATGTGGCCTAGTTTATAGCATCTTGCCGTAAAGCTCAGGGGAGGTGGGGAAAGTAGGTTTTGAATGCAACATTTGCCTTAAAACTGCCAGTTTCTGAAGTGCAGGAGTAAATAAAAGATGTTTCATAACTAGCTATGTAAAACACATGGGCTTCACATGAAGCTGGTTTTTGTGAAGAAGTCGATTATTTTTGAAGTCTGTCACATCCTTGCTGCTTTACCAGGTTGCAGCACACTGGGAGTTTAACGTGTGATCGTACTGCTTCATTTTACAGGCTTAAACAGTAGCAGTCATGATTTCATGCTGTAGCATTTTATCTGATGAGTGGTGAACTGGATTTCTTTGTTTTCTGGGCTTATCTTGGACACAAAACTGATTGTTCTTACACTGTGTTATCGTTCTTAGAAACAGCCTACACCTATGAGTGGAGCTTAATCAGTCACCCTGCTGACTATAGTGGGGAAATGGAGCACAGGCACAGCCAGACTTTGAAGCTCTCTCATGTAAGTGAGCTGTAAGCTCAGGCTCATTATGTTTATGTGGTCCTTTCACAGAGATGTAACCTGTGGGGAAGGGCACCTTGATTCAAGGAGTTCAAATGGCTTCAAGCCATCCTGAGTCTCCTCACTTGTTTGTGTCACCAAATTTATGCCAGTGTCTTAGAGTGCTCTAACAATTTTCTAAGATAGAGTAAAATTCCTCAGTGTTTGCTTCATATTCCCCACTTCCATGCAGTGACTAGTGGCCTTTTATGTATGTGTTTATAAAAGTAGCTTGAAGATTCAGACATCCAGATTTATTCTGTTATTGTCAGATTTAAGCATACTTCTTTTTGTATAATTCAACATGTAACCCTATTTGTTCTGTGTTTATCTCAGTTATCAGTGGGACTTTATGCCTTCAAAGTGACAGTTTCTGGTGAAAATGCCTTTGGTGAAGGTTTTGTAAATGTCACAGTCAAACCAGGTAAATCAGTTGGCTGATATAATTAATTTCTTCAACACAAGTACAGCATACTTATCAAACAGTCTCTCAGTTACTGTTTGTCAAGGACGTCTGACAGTCCAGTCGTGCCGACGTGTTTCCTATCTTGGTGTCCATAAGGGGTTTTGAGGAAGTAGAGCTAAGGGTCTTGCTCACTGTGTTTAAGTGCTCTCTAGTCTTTCCCCCTCCTCAGACAAAGCCTGAGATAGCATCATGCCACCTTTCCTGGTCCCCCTCTCCAGCTAAGGACAGCAATCATGTGCTGATCCGGCTCTGTCTGCAGGCTACAGTGCGTGGCTCTGATCTGAATTACACCACGTAGGAGCACTGCAGTGGAACGCTGCTGTGTCAGCACGCTGCTCATCAGTAACCTGTTCTTTGCCTTGTCCAAAAAGGACAGCAGATGCTGCAAAGCTGTGTGTCCTAGATTTAATCACTGGGGACTATTGATCTGTAGATTTAACATCAATTTTGCCTGTGCTTTCACTAATATTTTTTTTCCTTCCCCTTTTTTTCTTCCCCCCCCCCATCTTTCTCACAGCAGTCAGAATTAACCAGCCACCTGTTGCTGTTGCTTCACCCAAAGTGCAAGAAGTTTCCTTGCCTACAACTTCTACCTTCATCGATGGCAGTCGTATGTACTGGACCATCCCGTGCTTATATCCTATATTTTTAATATACAGTTACAACATTATTGTTTGTCAGTTACAAGTGAAATTTCTTCTTCCTCACTCTTCTCAGAAGTTCCCTGAATAATGATTTATTTTGGGGATATGTGTCCAGTTATAAATTATTTTAACGAATTAAAACATTATAAAATGCAACCTTGCCCTTGGAGATTGAGATGCAGTGTGTCACAGACTGCTGCATCCAGACAGCAGCTACTCTTGCAGCTTCTTCCTGTCCTGCCCAGAGAGCCTCTGTGCCAGTACAGCTGGGGCCATAGCAGAGAGCTGTCAGAAAGGGTATGATGAGATGTTGTAATTACATCCATAATTACTAAGTGCAGACAAGTTGGAATGCGCAGAGTCTGAGACTGATTTTTTTTTTTTTAATTGATGTGCGTGAAGAATTGTTTAGATAAATCATACCAAAGGTAGCTTGGAATCTGTGGTTCATGAAGCTTATTCAACTATACTTGAAGAGACAATTGTAGAAAACCAGTTAGGGATGAGCACATGAACGACTTAAGTATTCATTCCAGCAATTGCTACAAGAAACTGATATGTTTTTCTTTAATGAATGTAGAAAGCATAGATGATGTGAAGATAGTGAGTTACCACTGGGAGGAAATTAAAGGTCCCTTGCGAGAGCAGAAGGCATCTGCTGACACACCTGTCTTGCACTTGTCTAACCTTGTTCCTGGAAACTACACCTTCAGGTACCTGCATGATGATTCTCTTGGGGGCTTGTCTGTGATATCAGCTAAATGTTTGTTTCTTTCTGTGCTCACACGTATCTCCTCAAACAAAAAACTTAATTTTTCATCTGCATACTGCTACACTTCCTTTTGCACAGTGGAGAGACATACAGAGCAGTTTTATCAAAAAGTGCTTGCAGTCATCCTTTATGACACAAAATTACAGAAAAGAAGGTATCGTAAATCAAATATGTCCCCACTTCTAGCAATAACAACTGTGACAGACTAATTTTTTTCCCAGCTTAGAAGCTGGCTAGTGCTCTGAATGAAACTATGCAGTCAGGCTGTGAAAGTCATCCTCTGAAGGGTGGTGGCAGACAGAATAATATTGGCAGACTGATCCTCACAAGGCATTGTTATATGCTGATTTTACTAAGAGTCATTCTGGTTTTTATAAAAGCATTTGCCTTGCTACTGGTTTCCTCCATTTATGTATTGCTGAATCTGGGGTTTACCCGGACAATGGAAGCAATGTTTGTGGTTCAGGGTGCTTTAGTAAAAATCAGTCCTTTTTCTGAACTTTTTAAAGCCCAGTCTGCACAGAGGCAGACTTCCCACTGACCCAGCTCGGGTTCTCTGGCTGCCAGTGGGTTGCCTACCAGTCAATATACTCTGCGTCAGTGTAGCATCAGCAGAATGTTGAAGCCAGCATACACATCCATTAACTGTGAAGCTTTGCGCACGCTTCACCAAAAGTTCTACAGCTTCCACTTTAATTCTGTATTCTTTATCTGGAGTTGTTCCGTATCGTACAGTAGCAGAAATGAGTGTTAATTTTTTTCCATATTAAAAAGGGCAGATCTTGCTTACAAGCAATGCTTCTAAGTGTGTTCCAAACCCTAGGGAATTAGGAGGTCAGTTGTTATATCTCTGCACCTTTGGGGGAGGCTGACTTACCTGAACAATAGAGCAGTGTGTTGAAGATTACAAGAAATTAGCTGGTCAAAAAAATCCAGTGCCCTTGATATGCATGGATCTGCACCCATTGCAAAATGTATGTGTTCCCCAATGTCTGAGGTAATGAACACTAGTTTTGTTCCTGCTCAGGTTCTCTTCCATGTGGTCAGCTGTATGCAGTTTTCACAACAGAAGTGGATTAGAGATTAGTTGGTTACAACACTGCAGAGGGCAGCTATCATTCCTTTGAAGTGCCTGCAGCAGTCTCTTTTTAAGATGATTTTGTGTTTCTGAGAGGCAGTAATGTCTGGGTTTTTTTAAAACCCTGTGCATTTTTAGTTTTGTGACTTGACCTTGCTATTAAGCCCCATTAAAATTAGTAATAGTGTGCCTCGATCTGTTGCTGTTCTATAAGCAGAGGTTCTGAACATCCAGTGTAGTTTTAGATGTAGATGTTGACAGGGACTGTTTCACTATAGGTGATGGATAAAATCCCTTTTTTTTACCAAGTACATTTCTAAAAGAGTTTGCAGTGAATGGAGCAGTTGCCATTGACAGCAGGTAAAGGGTTTAATCTGGGATCCAGAATAAATAGGCTCTTTTTTTGTTTTTCTTAAAGGTTGAAAGTTGTGTTTGTAAACAGTTTTCTGAATTTCTTTCCTACCTTAGTTGAGGGATATGTGTGTCTGAAGCAGAAGTTCATATCATCTCATCAGTGGCTCTTGTTTAGGTGGTATTTGAAAAAGTGCCAGAAAAAGATTGATATTTCAATTAGAAGTTGGCAGAAGTCCATCTTAACAGATACTGTTTTTCCTGTTGTAGACTCACAGTGATTGATTCGGATGGAGCAGCCAACTCCACCATTGCATCTCTGACTGTCAACAAGCCAGTGGATTACCCACCTATTGCTAATGCAGGACCTAATCAGGCAGTCACTTTGCCCCAGAACTTCATCACACTGAATGGAAACCAGAGCAGTGATGACCATGAAATTGTCAGCTATGAGTGGTCACTCAGTCCCAAAAGCAAAGGCAAGGTTGTAGCGATGCAGGTATGTGTATTTCTCCTTGCACAGGATTGAAAAGCTCTTTTATCTTTGCCTCTAACATGAGCAAACACATACCTAAGTAACTGCTCAGAAGCACTGAAATACCTAGAGTGATGTTATTCTTTTTTTGTTTTTCTCTCACATGTATTCAGCTGTTATTTTAGATACTACTTTTAATTCCTTTTCATAATTTTTTTCATTCTTTGGGGCCAAACAAACTTGCTTGTTCCCTGGTGGTTTGGAAAGACTTCAAGTTCACATTTTCTGTCCTTGAATCCTAGAGGCTGTTTCACAGGCTCCCATCTTCTGAGGCTCTGGGCTGGCAGAAAACTGATTATAGGAGAATGTGGGGATAGTCAGAGTTTTCTTGAAACACTTTCTCCTGGAGAGAGTAGAACTCAAATAGAAACTTAATTTTCTGACTGAAAGATGACAAGATCTTTTGGCAGTGTTTATGCAGCTGTGCTCTGTGGTGGGTTTTTATGCTCACTAAAAGATGAGTTTCCAGTGAAGTCTTACAGAATTTATTCTCTTATTTTCATGACTGTTTTTGTTGTTGTTGTTTTGGGGTTTTTTTTTAATCTGAGAAGTTAATAAATATTTTCATTGGACTTGCATCCAGTAAGTTGGAGATTCTTACAGCTCTGTAGGCTGTTGAGATAATTAATGTAATGAAGCCAGCTGAAACTCAGAAGCCATTTTTTTTAAGAGACTTGATTTCTGCCATGTTGGCAAATGCTTTAGACCTTCAGAACTGGAAAGAGATTACTCTGTAGGTCTATTTAGGAAAAGAGTAATATTATTAATGCAAACCTGCACTGCAGAGGAAATTTAAAAATTATGGAAGGACTTATAGCATAATGACTTATTTCTGATCATTCACCAAGACAAAAACTTTCCAAAAGCACCCAAGAAAACTGAACTTGTAGTTTTTGAGAGCCATTCAGTCTTAAAGCAACCTTTCTGAAGGAAGGGAATGACAGCTTGAGATATCCAGTGGATTCATTGGGTATTTAATGTGGAAATGCAAGTGCATGTTACAGTTTCTTTTCAACAGACTAGTAATCTTCATGTGCTTGAAGCTGAGGATCACAGAATCATAGAATGGTTTGGGTTGGAAGGGACATTGAAGATCATCTTGTTCCAACACCCTGCCATGGGCAGGGATGCCACTCACTAGACCAGGTTGTTCAGGGCCCCATCCAATCTGGCCTTGAACACTTCCAGGGATGGAATATCTGCAGCTGCTCTGGGCAACCTGTGCCAGTGCTTCACCGCCTTCTGAGTAAATACTTTCTTCTAATATCTAATACAAGCCTGCTCTCTTTCAGTTTTAAACTACTCTCTCTTGTCTTGTCACTATCTGCCCATATAAAAAGTCCCTCTCTCTCCTTTTATAAGCCCCCTTTAGGTATACTGGAAGGCTGCAATGAGGTCTCCCCAGAGCCTTCTCTTCTCCAGGCTGAACAACCCCAACTTTCTCAACCTTTTTTTGGAGAGGTGCTCCAGCCCTCTGATCCATCTTTGTGTCCCTGCTCTGGACCACTCCAGAGGATACTGGTCTGTGGTGTGTTATGTGATAGTCACTGTTAGAGTGCAATGTAACAAGTACCTCTTCTGGTTAGGTAATTGTTTATCAAGTCCCTTTGTTCTTATTATCATCTTTATCCCAAAAAAAAAGAAAGCCAAACCTAATTGCATTATGATTTGGTATTCCTCATATGAGAGATGTCACAAATGTTCATTTTGTTAGCAGAAGGACCTATAGCTGGGCCCAGTCATTTAATGAGCTTCTATAGGTATCAGCAAATGCTGCTGGAAGAGTAAACTCAGGACAGAGCTATCTTGTTTAATATGTTTGTTTTTTTTTTCCATAACCCTGTCTGTCTGGGTTCAAGTCAAGTTTGTTTTTGCATTTAACAGTTTTTATAAGTACTAAAGGATGTCATGATGTTTGTTTTTAAAATATCCCTAAGGAAATGGAATAAGCTGTAGGAATTTTCATCAGTGTTTAATTTCCTAATTTAGAATGGTAGTGTTCCATGTGTTTCACAATTATTGTTGTGGAGAAATAATGCAGTGGTTATACCAACAGAAGAAATTAGGATTTATTGCCTACAGATATTTCTCTGGGTTGACAGGAACAGTCGCAATAGTGAACACATTACCTCTGTCTGTGCGCCTCCTCTTTATCTGCAAAGTGCATAAACTCCTTGCTCAAACATTGTATTTATGAATTTAAACATTTCTTTTTCCTTACATTTCCTCTGTAAGACCTTTCATTACCCACAGCCATTTCTGTTTTATCTCATGCTCTGTCCTTACCAATGCTGCGAAGGGGGTGCGGACGCCGTACCTGCAGCTCTCTGCAATGCAGGAAGGAGATTACACGTTCCAGCTGACTGTGACAGACTCTGCACGGCAGCACTCCACGGCCGAGGTCACGCTGATCGTGCAGCCTGGTAAGTCAGTGGGGGCACGTCTGGGTCTCTCAGGGCTGGCCCAGCCTGGTGCCTTGGTGCCTTCTCCGACACCTCCTCTCCCCACGTTGCACCACTGACATGGCAACCCGAATGCCTGGTACCCCTGGATCAAGGACTCATCCACCTCCATTTTCTTTCAAAGCAGGCAGTTAAGTGTAGAATCACACAGTCCAGGTGGCGATCCTGAGGGCTCACACCAGCCTGGTTATGTGAGGCAACAGAGAGCTGTTTGTGTGTGCTTTTAAAAGCCAAATTGTAGCTCTTGAGTTTAATGTCCTACAAAGCCTGTTTTGAAAGCTGCTCAGAGTATCAGTCAGTGCTTTGCTCAGTTTTCTTATTGTTTTGCAATTCTCCTGCAAGAGTCCTTGTGTGATTTGAATTCACTCAAATGAATTCCATTGTGTTTCCTAGGGAAAAGTGTCAACCAAGGACTTTTCAAAAGCTGCATCTTTCACATGTTTATTTAGGTTTGGGAGCCAAATGATGAATAAGCCCAAATGGTCTGGGCCTCATGAGATTTTCTTTAATGCCCTTTTTTTTTTTTCTTCACAGTATGTTTGCCTGTTACATCCACAGTGGCCTTTTCTGCGCACGTGCAGGTCTCACATTCCACCATGGGGCAATGTTTTATCTTCCTGTTGTCGCTTAATACACAACTGTTTTAGGTGATCCCTTCTGGGGCAATTTTACACGGCAGAAATCAAGAACATGAATTGGAAATGTGGTGTGTGGTGTGCGGTGGTGCCTTTTAGACCCGTTATAGTGTGGAGTTAGAAAGATGCTATTGCTGTAGTCAGGCCCAAGGGTAAATAAATAACCAGGAAAATGGTAGCATTGCCAGTTTTACCATGTCACAAAAGCAGAGGCTGAAAGAGGTTATATATTTCTGCACTAAATTCTCAAAGGCTCTGAATTGGCATTAACTTAGTGGCATCATGCTGGCCTTGAGCAGCCAACAGAACAGGTCAATATCTTCTCTGAGTTTTGGAAAAGAATCATATTTGTGGGAGATTTTGAAAGGGATGGACTGGTGGAACCAGGAGAATACCCCACCACTCATGTTTTGTGACATTTCACGTAATGCACTGAGTATGCAGCAAGATTTTTGGGACTACGACTGCGCTTTCAGATAGGACTATGAAAAAGGGAAGTACTTGCTGTGGGATTTGGCAGAGCTGACTTTTCCCACCTGCTGGCTTGTGCATTTCATACTTGTGGTTTGTACTTTTTGAGCCAATATATCAAAATTTTATTAAAATACTCTGTGTAAAATCTTCCCTCTGATGGGCAAGCCTTGCCAGCGACTACCTAGAAAATGTCATACACTAAATACTAATTTTGCAGAAAATAACAGTCCTCCAGTAGCAGTGGCTGGCCCTGACAAGGAATTGACCTTCCCAGTAGAAAGTACTACACTGGATGGAAGCAAAAGCCAAGATGATCAAGGCATTGTCTTCTATCATTGGGAAAATATCAGGTATCTAAAGATTTTACTAATCTCCAGTAAAACAGAAAGCAAAGTGAAAGTGATTTGGTCTAGAGCCTCTTATGCAATCATGTTGAATGATGCTCTCTTACAGAATTGCTTTCAAGATCATCTCACTTGAGTAGTAATAGCATAAGAAATAGTAATTTTAATTTGAACTTGAAAAGCTCAGGCAGTCTCTACCTATGTTTTACAATGTTTCATTTTCAGGCCTACTTTTATAAAATTAAGAGAAAATGACAGAAACATCTGTGTCTCCTGTTAAAAAGCAAGTAGCAGGCTTGGGTACCCTCCTGTAATATACAGTTTTTCCATTAGTGCTTAGAACTAGGATTTCTCAATCACTTTTTCATTGAACAGTAAAGTGTCAGTCATTTGAGCCTGAACTTTCAGTAATGAGTGACTAAATCACGCTTGAATGATGATTGAAAATGTTTTACAAAAGCTTATAATTGTATGTTTATGTGCAAATCTAACTGATCCTTAATAAAAGGACAAGGTATTTTAGCTCATGCAGCTGTCATACCTGGTACAGGAAGAGGTCTGCTGGCAGCCTGTACAGGTTGTGAGTGGCTCTCAGAGGAATATCATTTGCATTCTCCCATGAAATAGAACCATGATGAGGTTGAAGTTCTGGGGGGTATTTTCTGCTCTTCTAATAGGTGGGGATGTGTTGCTTGGGTGCTTTTAATGTCTTGAAAGAAAGTATTAATGAATTCTCTAAACTAAACTCATGTCTCAAATAGTACTTTAGCCATCAGTGCTTATAGCAGTAGTAGAACTACAACACATAAAAGCAAAAGGCCTGAGCAATGCTGCTGAACTCAGAGGCTGGCTGGCTGGGCGCGATTATTTTTGTGAAATGTTTTGTTTCAGTGGGCCAAGCTCTGTACAGATGGAAAACGATGACAAGGCAATAGCAACTGTGACTGGTCTCCAGGTTGGTACCTATCGCTTCAGGCTGACTGTGAAAGACCAGCAGGGCTTGAGCAGTGCATCTGTGCTCTCCATTACTGTGAAAGAAGGTAAGCCTGGCTGCTGCTTCTTAGGGCATGGTGGGCAACTGGACAGTTCATTCAGTCGCTGACGGAATGTGAAGGAAATCAGAACAGAAAGGTGGAACATATTTGTTGTTATATTTCAAATGTGTTTAAGAAGACTTAACTGCTCTTTTGTAGGAAAGTAGTATTGTGAGTGACTGGCAGAATGAATTTCATTTGATGCAAGCTGTTTTAGTGTTCAATATATGCAAAATTAGTTGTAATAAACATGCTCCAAAGTAATATTTTTGACAAATGTATGTCTACATCATTAAGAAGATTTTTTTTTTATTTTATCTTTGAAATTAAGCTTTGAGCAGAAAAGCAGCTTTATTGTGGATTTTAAAGTAACATCCAAGAAGTGACATCTCAGTGAACCAATTTCCACTTAAAAATTTAGTATTAAAAGACCTAGTTTTATTTTTTTTCAGCGATGTGTTGTGGTGGGATTGTTTTGGTTTGGGTTTTTTTTGTTTTGTTTTGTTGGTTGTTTTGGGTTTTTTTAAATTATGCAGAGAAACAGTTGCTGTGATATGGGATATTTCATGGGTTTTCGGTTTTTTTCCCAACATGCATGCTGTAGAAGAGGCTTTAGGATACTCATAGAATCATAGAATGGTTTGGGTTTGAAGGGACCTTGAAAATCATCTTGTTCCAACCCTCCTGCCATAGGCTGGGACACCTTACACTAGACCAGGTAGCTCAAAGGTCCCATCCAACCTGGCCTTGGACCCTTCCAGGGGTGTGCTGACTTCAGCAAGCCCAGGATGCAGTTCTCTTTCCGGACTGCAGGTGCACACTGCGGGGGCATGCTGAGCTTTTTGTCAGTCAACACCCCAAGTCCTTCTCTTCAAGGCTTAGTGGCATTATGCTGACTGCTCCTAATCCATTCTCTTCCCAATTTGTACTTGGGATTGGGATTGCTGTGACCCATGTGCATCTTGGAGAAGCAGCTGGACTTTGTTTTACTCATGTGCATCATTGCTTGAACTGTTCAGAGTTTCAGTTGGTGTTCAGTTAGAAATACATGGCAACAGCTCTGCCCAAATGTGTCCATGGTCTCGTTTGTGCTGTGAAGTGTAGCCACAGTAAGTTCTGTCTACAGTTGCAGGTTCTATATTAAAAATACTCAATTTTTCAATAACCAAGTTTAGTCAACTGGTTTTACTTGGAAGAGACAAGGTCAGTTGTATCACAGACAACTCTATGCTGTTACAGCCAACACCCTTGAGATCTGCCCAGGGCCAACTATTTCTGTCCAGTGAGGTATTTCACTCAGCCCCACAGCTTCCTTGAGCCTTGGCTTACCAGTTGTGTTCTAAAAAAAATCAGTGATGTCTGGTTTCTGGAAAGAGAACATGTTCATATTTCTTTGGCTTTTTTTCACCATGTGCCCAATGCATGCCTTAGTTTCAGTGCTAGTGGTGAGAAAAAATATTTGGGAATTAGACTTACTCTTAAGTTTCCTGATTGCATTTTGCCTAAATACAGGCATTTTGAAGATACAAGATCTTGCACAAGCTTCTGTTGGGTAATAAGTGATTTTCCAGATGAAAAGGTCCCAGCATGGTGATCTCATGCTGGGGACTGAGAAGATTTGATGTTTAAGTTATTGTGAGACTGTAAATAGAATATCCCACAATGCTTTTTGAAAAAGATCTTTCTCCTCATGGTGCCCCTCTGTTTTTATTAGACTGCAATATGGTCAGAGCCAGATTTTGTGTACCCACTCATCCTTTCCCTGTGGCTTTGACATGAGGTTCTGTTGTTATTGTCTGTAATCATCAGGTAAAGAATTGCAGTGTGGGTGTATTGGCAATGGCTTGTCATTTCATGTTTTGAAAGCAAATCCTTCTCCACTATTTTTATGGCTAGAAAACAACAGTCCACCCCGGGCACATGCTGGTGGGAAGCATGTTCTAGTGCTTCCAAACAATTCTGTTACCTTGGATGGCTCAGGGTCTGCTGATGACCAGGGGATTGTGTCATACTTGTGGATTCGGGATGGTCAAAGCCCAGCAGCTGGGGTAAGTTTCTTGAAGGTTGTAAGGAAATTTGGCTTTTGTTATGCATGTAACACCACTGCAGCAGGGAGAGCAGGTATGACCCATAAGATGCTGGTTTGTCTCCCCTGCTCTCTGTAATGCTGTGGTTCAAGAGACTGGTGATATTTTCAGTACAGCTAGAGAATATAGTAACTAAGGACTGCAGCAATGCAGACTTAGTTGGGAAAGACTCGACACAGAAGAATAAAGCTGTGTCTCTTTTAAGAGTAATTGGTGGCAGTATGAAGCTAATGTGTTTGAGAGAAAAATATTATCCGAAATCCAGATATTCCAAAAAAGGAAGGGCCTGAGAGAGCAAGAAGTACCGATAAAGATTAAGGACTCCTGCCTGGTACCATATGAGGTAAAACTTAAAGGTAAAAATGGTGTTTGGCATTAGATGCGTAGGTACCTTCCCTGGCAGATGATGGTGAATAGCCTGGGGCATTAGGGCAGTGGATTCTGCTCTCTGAGTGGGGCAGACAGCAGAAATATCTGATGATAAACTTCAGTTATTTGTCAGCTAATAAAACTGAGGGAATTTTTTTCCCTATTTGCAAGGAGTGTTGTGGACAGCTCTTTGCCCTCAGGAAGATAGTGGCAAATCAGCAAGTTTTATCGGAAGAGGATAAAAAGCAAAATCATGAAAAAAGCTTCTAGAAGCAATTCACATGAATGTGTAAGAATGGAAGAGGTTTAGCTTAAATATAACTGGCAGAGTTAATATTTGAAAATACATGAACTCCAAGGAGAGGAAATTAGGAGTTAAGACAGCAGAACTAAGGATACTCGAAAAAACTGAAAAATAATAATGTAGCTGTCTTGGATTTTCAAGCAGATGAGTTCTTCAGATTTTCAGCTCTTCTCTCTGGGGTATTTTTAATGAAAATATCCATAGTGTGCAGACATCCTCGTTAACTGTCACTTCCAAATTTCATTACTCTGCTATAAACTATGGGTGGGTCACATTTGTCTCAAAAGTCAAAGCACGAACACGCACCATCATACCAGACAGCTGACTTGATAATGAAGCCTGCATCTTTTTCTGAGGATGTAACTATTCTGGACCTTGTTTTTGCAGGATGTGATCCATGGCTCAGACCACGAGGCAGTACTGCAGCTAACTAATCTGGTGGAAGGAACCTATATTTTCCACTTGAAAGTGACGGATGCTAAGGGAGACTCAGATGTCGATTCAGCAACTGTTGAAGTGCGGCCTGGTATGACAATTAAAAGGTCATCGACATGTTGTGAATACCACATCTTTGTTCTCCTTTTCACTTATTTATTTAGGTGTTGATGAGAATCTCTCAAGTTAAAACACAGAGCAAACAGGTCTCTCTCTTCCTAACTTCTTACTGTTCTCTGTGACTAGGCCCAAGTGTGTTAAAAGGTGACATCTGGATTCTTAACTACTACAGTTGCTGTAGTTGGGACCATAGATAAACAAAAACGATGCTAACTAGTTAATATTTTCATTAGGCTTTTGTTGCTTCTCATTTATTGTAGGTTTTTTGTTTCTTTTTCTGGTTGTTAATTAGTTTGGCTGGTAGAAAGAGATGGGAGCTGACCATTAAATTTAAGTACAAATGCTTCTGTTTGATGGTTGAAAGTGTGGCTTTGTTTGTTTTTCTTCTTTCATCCTGAAAGACAAAGAAAATCCTCAAAGAAATTCAGGGGGTTGTAAATGCAGGTGAAATACCTAAAGGATGGAAGTTGAAGTCTCAGGAAAAGAGTCTGAAATCTTTGGTCTGTCAGAGATACCTTGTTTGGCTCCTGAGCAATGATTTTATTTCTGTTCCTCACTTTATTGTTGAATGTAGTCATAGTAAATAGATTATGATTCTCATGGGATATCTGTGAAGTTTGTTTTGTTTGCAAGGCACTCTAGAAGTTCAAGTACTATTTAACAGAACCCTCAGTTTGTAAGGGTAGGCAGGGTAAACACACTTGATACGTCTCAAATTAACCATCCTCATTTAGACTTGCTCACAGTCTTGCATGCTACCATACGAGTCCATCTTTGGCTCCCTTTTCCTGAGTGGTAGTCAGTAGTAGATAACTAGCAGGGAACTTGGTAGTTGGGCTCATGTAGTCCTTACCTCTGACTTTGAGATGGCAGCATTTAGGAGAACAGAAGTTGCTCTTCTGCACAGAAATGTGTAAATGCTGAAAGTGCACCCTGAAGTCCTTTATTTGTATTGATAAGATGGGTTGCTATCTTAGGACCCACCAGGTTTGTTTCAGAGAGAATGTGATGATACAGGTTAAGTACTTCTCTAAGAACACAAAAGAGTTGGCTTATCAGTGATACGGGTCTTATGCAGAAAACTAGTATTAATAAATACTTTCAAGTACTGCATGGTGGTACTGAAATATTTGCCAGGCTCTGAAGGAATAGCATGTTCTTCTTCTGTCAGATCCCAAAAGGAGCGGTCTGGTGGAGCTGATCCTGCAGGTTGGAGTGGGACAGCTGAGTGAGCAGCAGAAGGACACTCTGGTGAGACAGCTGGCTGTATTGCTGAATGTTTTGGATTCAGATATCAAAGTTCAGAAGATACAAGCCTACTCAGATATAAGGTACAAAGATGTCCTGCTGTGCCAGAAAGACTTGTTATGTTCTTTGCCTCTCTCACAGCTCATAATTAGTTGCAGAATAATCTTTCCTAAGATGACAAAAAATGCTATACTTCTCAACAGAATATACTTTTAAAAGTGAATTTCTTCTGTGGTAGGAAATTGATGAAGTAAACTCTGTGGAGGTTCAGAACCGAAGTGTTTTGTTTAAAAAAAACCCCCAAATTTTTCTGTATAGATTTCTTTTTCCTTTAAAGAAAGTACATGCATATTTATTTCAGTCTCTTGTTCCATACAATGCTGCTATTTTTTCCAAATGCTGGATGGAGCGAGATAAACAGACTTTCTCACAGTGAAGCATGTACTGTATTTCAAAATAAGATTCCAGCTCTATTTGATCAAACCTATTTTATTCTCTCTTTTTTTTCCTACTTCTTCGCCAAGGTTTTGATGTTCTTAATATTTTATAAACATTTTCCCAGTTAACTGGTGATGAAAATCAATTTTTTGCACAGAAAATGCCACAGTAGATTCTCTTAAATGTGGTATTTTACTGTGAAGAAGAAATACTCCCTCTGCTTGGTGTAGAGTGCTAGAGATGGCTGTGTGTACCCAGGAAACTTCTTAGCATGATTGGTAGAACCTGTTGACATGAATTAGCTTTAGATTACTTCTTGTCAACTACTTGGTAACTTAAAACCCATTTTGGTGTTTATTTAGCTCTTGGGGAACCTCTTAAAATTTAAAAACAGTTTGGAAAGTCTAATATTTATAGCTATGATGTTTTTAATCACAGCTTTTCAAATTAAAATGTTTCCTGAAGTGTTTGATACAGGATGAGATTAACATCACCCAACTTAAAAGTTGTGGATGACAGGGCAGGAGGGCTTCCATATGAAGTTCTCTGGATCCCTTGCTTCTGAGCTATTTCTCCTATTAAATTCAATGTCCTAAAGGTAGTGAAATTGCTTCAGAGTGTTTTGTGACAGGCTCTACATGAGAGTGGAGAAAGCAAACGTATACATACTTCTTAAAGCAAAAGTCAGGAAGACCAAGGAGGGAATTACATTTGCTGTTATCCTCACCTGTCTTCTGTGAGACCGAGAAGCCAGAGAACTGCTGGTGCTCCCAGCTCAGAATGCAGATCATTTGACTGCTCCATGGAGAGAGTTCCCTAATCTTTATCAGTGGTGACACTGGCTTTCCAGAAACAAAAAAGACTAAAGGCTATATGCCTTTATTGCTGAATGCCTGACAAAAGTGATCTGTGACAGCAGTCCTGACCTTAGCTGTTCTTTCTGCAGCACTGCAGTTGTGTTCTATGTGCAGAACGGGCATCCTTCCACGGTGATCAAGGCATCAGAGGTTTCACGGACTCTGCACGTGCAGCTTTTGAAGCAGAAGGCTGACTTCTTGCTTTTTAAAGTCCTGCGAGTTGACACAGCTGGTATGTTTTGGATTGTGCTTGCTCATCTCGGAACTTTGCAGACATTTGGCTAACACAGCACCTGGAAACACTGCATGAAGTCCTTCTGTCTGCCATCTGGTGTTTGGGCTTGGTGGGTGTAGCTTTACAAAAGATGATGTTGAGGACAGTACTTAAAATGCTTCATGATTTGTGGTAGGTAGACTGGTGCCAGTTACTTCTAAAAGACATTGTCTGTATCAGCAGGCAAAAGCACATCCTAATCTGGTCTGCATCAGGAATGCCTGTGGAATGAGGATAAAGATACCTTATATACTACCTTTTCTTAGAAGATGTGCAAAACTTAATATAACCATAAAGTAGATATGTTTCATATCTCTGCTTTCTTCAGGGCTTTTAGAGTTCAGTAAATAGGCTTGTAATCTAACTTGTTCTTGTCTGCCTGTATCAGACAAAAGGGGTGATCGTTATGTTACCACCTACTCTTCTAATCTTTGCAATGTACACAGGCCACTGGGGTTTCCTATAATGAACTCTTTCTTCTGCCCAAAAAGATGCTTGAACTTCTAAGCTTATTTTAAGCTTCACTAGTAATGTCAACCCTTTATGATACATAGGTATTACAGACATGACTTCTCCATAATTTAAAATCAGGACACAACAATTCAAATACAAACAAAGTAAGCAAGCTCCAGTAATTAAAATAGGTACTGATTGTATAGTAAATTCTGTCTTTACTGGTTGAAAAGGATTGTTGTCCTATTATAAATATACTCTGATTACATTCTTCCTCTTCACAGCCAGCAGTCTGCTAAACTGTCCTAAACTATTTGACACATAACCCCAAAGGAAAGGGAGTTTCAAAACATTTCACAGTGTTATGAACTGTGTTACTGTAACCCTGTTATGGGTTTGGGTTTGGGGTTAGGGTTAGGCCACCAATCTAGTCTTACATTAAGAGGATGTATGACAAGTTGTCCATTTACACAACTGACCCTATGTGTGGTTCTGTTCTTAGCCTGTCTTTTGAAATGCTCTGGACATGGGCACTGTGACCCCATAACAAAGCGCTGCATTTGCTACCAGCTGTGGATGGAAAACTTGATTCATCGTTATCTGAATGATGGAGAGAGTAATTGTGGTGAGTTTGGGTGTTGTGGGATGTATTTCAGGAGTAACTCGTTGTCTTGTGAGGCTGTTGATTATTTGTTCTCTGCATGGGGAATACTTAGGAGGTAGATGCTGAGGGAAGACTAAAACAGTCTCTGTTTTCCAGCCCAACACTATCTTTCTATAGAAAGATATTTGAATAATTTCTTGAAATGATGTCTTGACAGTAGCAGCCTAAATTTTAAAGAGAATCGCTATTTGATGAAAAAAATGTGAAAACTTGGTAATGGGAGAGAGATTTTGCAACAATTTGGGGCCACTTGGAGGGGTTGCTGAATAACGTGGGCATTGCAAAGCTTTTGAGTAGGACTGTTGCAAAGCTGGAAAAGAGGCAGCAATTTCAGTTTCTCTGAGTGGGTGGTTGATGCTGCTGTGCCAGAAGTATGATCTGATCTAAGCAAAGAAAACATCAGTGTTCTGGTCTGACCAATACTGACCTTGAGCACCTGGTAACACTCACAACTGTGAGTATACACACGTTGGAGTTCAAGTTATTGCACATCTCTCTGTATCCTTTCCTGTTTTCCTGGATCTATAAATACAAATGTGCAGGTAGAAGGATCTACCTCTAATCAGCTCCTCTTTTAAAACACGACTAAAATGCCAGATCCAGAGTATACCTTTGTTTATTTCAGTTAGGGAATGATAACTGAGGTGGTAACTGTGACCCTTTGCAGGACTGTCAGTTCCCACACAGACTTCAGGTATCTTGGGATGGTAAAAGGTATTTGAAAGGAAGAAAATTTTCTAATGTGCACTTCTAATCTTAAAGGTTAAAAATTTTTAGGACTTCTTATAAGAATATGATGGTCCTGAGTTTTTCCTGTGTTCCTGTTGCCACTCCCCCTTCCTCAGGACTGGTTATTTTAACAGAGTTGTAGTAGAAGTTATTCCGTTCATATGACCTTACAAAGCGCTGTTGTGTTTCTTTTTTCAGAGTGGAGTATACTCTATGTGACTGTATCTGTTTTTATTTTGATTGTGGTCATGGTAGGGCTTGCCTGGTTCTGCATCTGTTGCTGCAAAAGGTACATGATTTCTGTTTCTTTTTGATGGGGTATATGCAAAAGTTGCACACAACCGCCACATTTTAGTCCAGTCCATAGCACTAAACCACTGAGCTCATTTTAGACATGTGAGGAGCTTCCTGTAGCTGTTTCTGTAGACACACACTTCTTTTGAAAAAAGGAGTATCCATTTGTGTGTCTGTGCTCATCTGCATTATGAAAACCAAAAAGTTAATGTTGCAGTATCCTTCATATGAAGTGATAATTAATGTTAAAATGCTGAGAGTATACTGCAGATCTTCAGTCTCCTACTGAGTCCTGCAGGTACTCCATGCTAAGAAAAAAAAGGCACACCCTGAAGGTCACTGATGTAGGAACGTTCTAGGCCATGGGAAACGTTCTGCTCCCAATCTGGTGTCTCCCTTGGACAGGGACCAGGGTGGGTGGCTGGGCTGCATGTGGCTGACAGGCAAGGAGTACTCTAGTGATCTCAGTCATGCAGACTTCTTGCTTCCTCTTTCCTTAAACAGGAACATTCGTATTCCTGAATGTTTTTTCTCTCTCTACCTCCCCTCCACTCTTTCCTAGTGAGCTGATAAGAAATTCTCTTTCAAGTGACAAGCCCCTGCAAGTTCTGTCACTAGAGCAAGTGTTTTTGCTGCAGCTCAAACAGCTCAGCAAATAGCTAGCTTGTTCAGGTGTTAGCAAAAATAAAATGCCATCAAAATCTTTCTGGATTTTCATCTTTTTCTAGGGTTTCCTTGCAGTATGTAAAGGATGTGTGGGAGTCGATACCAATTTTATTTTTATGGTTGAAGGAGCAGTGCTGTTAGTAGAAAACTTTAAATAGTAAAGTGTGTCCCATTCCACCCCCACGGTGTGGGGTGGAGCCTCACAGGCTTATGTGTATTGGATGATTATCTGAGGGATTTTTTATGAGTTCAGCTGTTTCTGTCCTTTGTCCTCATGTGGCTTGTGCCTGAGAGTGAGGGCTGGTTGATACAGATCCATGTGAAAAAGAGGAGGGAATTACTGCAGCTGACAGAATGGCAAGAGATTCCCCTTGCCTTGTGGAAACTACATGAAAAAGACAGTGTAGACTCAAGATTTGGCTGGAGATTTGGAGGTTTTAAAAACTTTGAGTTGCTAGATGAACTCTATAGAAGATCATGGAGTGGAGGCCAAGGCTGGCTGTTGCTGTAATGCTGGCTGGGCAGTAAGGTGGCTTCTCCACTGTGAACTGTGGGGGCACATGAATATTCATCTACTGTGTCTGTAGTTACTATGTTGGAATTGAACAAACTGTGGCTTAGGAGAGCAAATCAATCTGCCTTGCTTTCTTCATCTTTCTATATCAGAGAGAAAATTAACTCTACTGTCTTGTCCATATTGTACAGCTGCCTTGTTCAGATACAAACTGGAACTATTTTTAAGGGGAGGTGAGAAAGTACAATGACGTTCTGTATATTGGGGTATGTATATGAAAAGGAAAGAGGAGCAGATTTATGTGTGTACATGAGAATTAAATGTCTTTTTGGTAACTTTTTAGCAGGAAGAGGACAAAGATAAGAAAGAAAACAAAATATACCATCCTAGATAACATAGATGAACAGGAGAGAATGGAGCTACGGCCCAAATACGGTAAGTGCTATATGGCAGCCTGGGAACTCATCCACCAAGCGTGCAGCCAATGTGTCTGAATGGATACCTGTAGGCAGGAGGAGCCCAGAAGCAGGCCTACAAGTTTGGGAATGGCAGAGACAAACAGACAATGAAGTGGTTGGGAGAGAACCAGTTAATTTCTTTAATAAAGCCTTGGACTCAGCCTCTGCTCTGAGCTTCTAGTTTGTCTTAATTTAGAACATTCAATTGCCCCACAGATTTTCTCCATGTAAGCCTCTCTCCTCTGCACATGCTTTAATTTGGAGCTGTTTTTGTTGCTGCGCAGCAGTTCCCTCTTGACCCATAAGTGCCCTGTTAGACATCAGTAGACTTCAGCTGCTGTTCACATATCTTTTCATTTACCTGACTTTCAGTTTTTAGCAGGGAAAATGTTCGAATCCAAGGAAATAAAATCATTCTGAGAAATTGGTGTCCTAGAAAGATGGAGATGCTGTAGAAACCATGACCTTTCATTGCTACTCATGTTAATAAGGTCATTGAGTGGACAGACTGATTTCCAGATTCAAGCTATTAAAAATATGTTGGGTATGTACTAAGATAATCTAGTTGTTTCAAATTTAAATACATTTATTCACGTTTCAGAGTCATAAACTGATGAGCCTGCAATGACGTCATAAGAGTATCTGAAATGGTATATGATACTTCCTAAGCCAGTTTTTGTATTGGTGTATGCTGTTACATTGCACTGCACAGAAAGTTTTCACTTACCTTTCATATCACAGCACGGGAGAAGATGGTTAGATGTTACTGAAAACCCAAACCACTCTAATGAGTTTGTTTTGCTTTTTTATTGTCAGGTATAAAACACAGAAGTACAGAACACAACTCCAGTCTGATGGTCTCTGAGTCAGAGTTTGACAGTGATCAGGACACTATCTTCAGCAGAGAAAAGATTGAAAGAGAGAATTCTAGAACACTTATAAATGGATCCATCAGAAATGGAGTTTCCTTCAACTACAGCTCCAAAGACAGATAACTGCATGAGGGTAAAAGCACAGAACACGCTGGTGTGACACATCTGAAACATGTTGGCCCACCTCTGTTTTTCCAGAACCAAAAGCTTCCTAAAATATCAACTAATTGCTGATTAAAGGGTAAATTTCTAGCACAGGTAGGGGAAGGCAGAAGGAGGGAGAAAGGATTAGATGGTCACCTAACTCCTCTTGTCACCACTATAGGAACAAGAAAAAGCACATCTTATTTCTTGCATGTTCTGTGCTGAATGTTTGAATTTCAGAAGGCCTTTTTTTTTTTTTTTATCACTGCTACAAAACCAGCCAGGGCTGTTCTGCTACAAACTACGGTAACTTACAATGGCATACAGATTCACATGTGCTCCTAATGCTCTCTTTGAGAAGTGGTATGATTTACAGCAGCAAAAGCCAATATAGATGAAGTTCCTTACAACTGTAGAGAGCAATGTGTGGCCACAGGCTCCATCTTAATTTTCAGTTTAGGATGGAAACACAGAGCACTTTTAGTGCATTGTCTTTATCCACCTGTACTTTGTGACTTTCTTTTCTAGGTTAGTGTTCATCGGGTGAAAATGTTCTTGTTTTCAGAGAAAGTTAACAACTAGCAGTTGCACTGGGTCAGCTGTAATGTAACATGATATATCTGTGTCCTGTAGGATGCAACATTCCCAGTATTCACATAGGAGGTATGGTGTCTGCAAGGGATTCTAGCCTTAGGTTGCTTCTGTAATTATCAAGTTGCTTTGGCTCTGCCATGTCCATCCAGGAAACTGTATCAGGAAGGACTTGGTGTGATGCCCCTTCAGAAGCATTTTGAGCATCCCATACAACCTTTTTAGATCACTTTGAGGAGCTCTGGACCTTTTAAGACTGAATGCTCAGCTGAGTTTTCATCTGTCAGCATCAAGCACTCAATTAAAGAATGTGCCGGGCACTTGTGTAGTGAAATGTTTGTGGAGAATACCCTGTGTGGAGCAGGAGGTTCATTGTACCTTCATTGTCGTGGTAATCGGTACTGAGCAATGTTTTAGCTTGAGCGTGAGATTGTTTGACTTTTT
>VZTA01002465.1:4089-19431 GCA_013398855.1 Mohoua ochrocephala | reverse complement strand
AAAGAGATCCTTTTAGGTCTTTGGCAAGGGTAGGTGTATTGCAGTTCTGACATTCTTGCTCACAATCTGTACAGTTTGTTCACAGCCTGCTTGTTAGGCTTTGGAATCATGTCCCCGGTGCTGCTTTTGAAATCCCTAACTGAAGACCTGACTTTTATACATAGTCCTCACTTGTGGGGGCATCTGTGTCAGTAGTACTGTTTAGCCATGACATCAGCTTTTCCTGGGGGTCCTCTGCTGATGTACTGGAGTCTTGGGCTGAGATGGAGGAATGATGTGTTTTGATGGAGAAAACATTCCTCTGGGAGCATTTTTGAAGAGTTTTTTTAAAAAAATGTTTGGGGGGGTTTTGTTTGTTGTTGTTTTGGGTTTTTTTTTAAATCCAGTGGTAGAGAACCCCTTATCAGAGGATGGAGCAGTATAGAGATCAAGGGGAGCAGTTTAGGAGGGTCAGGGAGGGGTCATAGCCCATCTCCATCATGAGGAATAATGTAGTAGAGAATTTTGGGTCTCTCTCTATCCTTTCTTAGAAGTGTGCCACAACAGAGTAGCTGGGTTGAACACTGTGGCTTCTGTGCTTCTCTTGTTAATGGACTTGGCAACAGTCAGAACTGTCTAGGCTGGAAGAAATCAGTGGTCAAAAGTTGCAGCAACATAGCATGCTCATAACTTGTTTCATACCTTTGATTCTCAAATGCAGTCAGTAATAGTCCCTAAGGCTACTTAGTAATGCAGCACTGAGGAGTATTTACCCTGTGTCCAGCCCTGCATTCTTCTGGAGATCTTTGTGTGGCTGCAGGAGTCGTCATGGTGGGAGAGGCTGTGAAGAGTTAAAAAGGGCTAATACAGGTGTTGTCTATGTTTTTCCCATACGCACCAGCAAAGTGCAGTACGAATGGTATGATTTGCTTTCTTCAGAAACCAAGTTTCAACTCTGTATATGGGGGGTTTAGGCTATTTCTTGAAACAAATCTACTTTATCACACTCTCCCTCTTCTTGAGAGTGTGCGTGTATATGTATATATATATATTTTTAAATAACTTGGTCAACAAAAGCAAGGTCAGCTTCCGATGTCTTTCAGTTCCTGCTCCAGATGTGTTAACATAATAAAAGCAGTGTTCACTTTAAAGTGTTCCTGAAAAAAGTTAGAGCCCACTCAAAATACTAATTTATTTCTTTCCTTTGAAATCCTAATGTTGGGCATAATCCATTCTGAACAACTTCACAGAATGTTCTAGCAGGAATTATTCTCTTGGAAACATGCATTTTTAAACAAGCGTATAAGTTGCTTAAACAATTTCAAGTTTATATGTGCCGTGCTGCCATTGATGCTTCTGCTAAATACTGTCTCCTGTGTGCCTTTATCTATAAGCTTACTTTCTAGGACATGTCAGTGCAGTCAGCAGCATCTGTCAGTTTTGTGAAATTAGTGACTTATGTCTTTTGGGTTTATTTTATGTTTTTAAAGCCAGTGCTGAAGCCTAGGATGTTGTTCTTTCAAGGTATTAAAATACCTTTTTTTAAAAAAAAAACAAATATACAAACAAACCAACCCCACAAAAATGAAAAACTGATTGTCTAGTAAAACAACTCCAGGAATTATAAACCTGCATTCCTTAATGCTGCAGAATTTCCAGGACTGTTCCCCTGCCCATGGACGCACACTGGTGGGCTCAGATCTTTGGATCCCTGGTAAGTTCATGTGCCATGAGAATGTATGCATGATTTGGCTAAGTATTTCTCACTCTAACAAATAAGAAGCATTAGACCAATTTCTCATTGTATAAGGCCCTAGCAGATGGAAGTTGCTTGGTAAATTCAGTTCTCTAGGTGATACTTTGACATCTTTGTTGCTAACAGTATTTTAGCTACGTTTTCAAAGTTGAATATAGTTTAAATTTTTCAGCTCCTGCTGAATTCTACTAGTTTGATTATCCTACCTGCTTGGGAGGAGAAGTTGTGCCTCTTACCATAAGAGCAGGCTTGCTTTTAAGATATGGAACTTGCACAGAAGCTGAAAGCAATAATTTCTGGCTCTGTGAATTTGTGGTATCACGTTTGCGTCACTTGGCCAAGCATGTTTGTGTCAGGAATTTAGGAGAGACTATAGCAAGCCTTGCATCTTGATTCAGTATGATTGTTATTTCTAGAACTGCTGCTTTCTTGCAGAATGTCAGATCATACCATGAATGAAAGGGTCAGAAGACTGGCTGTAACGGTGCAAACACATTGGCAGAGTTCGGAATCTCTGTCTCTGGGTTGGGTTATTGTAGGTTCAAAGCAGGTTCTCAGTCCTCATGTTTACTTCTGCACAGTTTTCCTTCACATACAGAAAGAGTACTGGCAGCTGATTTGTAAAATAGGGATGGGGTTATTCCCAAAGGACTCGTCTGCACTGAAAAGTGGAGGAGACCAGATAGAGCTTGTCCTGTGTGGCTCAGTCTACTGAAAATAAAGAATAATTCACTTTGGCACTGCTAAGATACTGCCTCTCGTTGAAAGCAGACAGTGTGCTGATACTTGCAGTGCCTCATTGCCTCGAAGTGTAAGCACTGGGTTTTTATTTACATCAAGGTTTTACACACACAAGCAGGGATTGTCCAGCTATGTAAAAGAACTGCCTTTGTTTGCATTTTAAGGAAGGAGTGTATTTTGGAAAATACTTCCTAAGCATTAAACAAGTTCAGTACCCAGTGTAGTATTCAATGCAGTACATACACAGCATGAAACTGCCATGGCTGCAAACAGGTAATTGTCTTGTGGATTTAATTTTCCTAACCGAAATCGTACTGCAGTCTGAAACAAAATTCACCTGGGCAAATCTGTTGAGATCCACACCCAAATTATCTGTCCTATGGTTCAGTGTGTCATATTAAGTAGAGAAAACAAAGCAAAATGCAAACTGTCTAATCACAGAGAATTGTTTATTTGCATAGGGGAAAAAAGGTTATTCTTGTTCCATATGTAAGAATAGATTATCAACTCTGTCCTTCTAGGTAAACAGTCTTACTCTCCCTGTCAGATGTATCAGATAAAAGTACTGTTCAAGCATCTGTTTTGTGCTGTCAGCTGTTTGCTTATATGATGTCAATTTTCCTTTCCTTGGTCTCCTGCAGGCAAACAGAAGTGCACACACATGCAAGGAACTTAACAGTGAGAGAGTGAGTGCATGCGTGTGTTCTCTGTGCTGGTGCGAACTTTCCTTAGATAGCCTGATGTTCTTGAAATAATTGAGTTGCTAGGCAAACATTCTATTCCTGCTTTTAACCTCGAGTGAAACGAGTTTTGCCCCTCGGTATACCAGTAATGGGCAGTAGTCAGGAGGAGCTTTGGGATGGTAGTAATAAAATGACAGTAAGTGTAGTCTTCTGCCATTAAGGCGAGGTTTGAGAGAGGAAAATGGTCCTCCAGGAGAAGAGAAACGGACAGAGGTGAATTAGTTTCTTAATGTCAGTTATTGCTTATCAGGAATCCCTAACTTGAATACTAATCCCATACTTCTGCAGCAAAGAAAAACCCATTTCAGGTACTTTTTATGTCCTGAACTCCCCAAGGCAAAGGAGGGAAATATAGTTTAGACATAAAATTTTAAGAAGGAGGCAACAAAGGCAAATGATTTTTGCACAGGCTATGAATCAGGTGCAGATGAGCTGCACATGTGTATTTTGTCTCTGTATGAAAGCACTTCTCCCTGTGGGTGGATGGGTGAGCTATTACAGAATTTATATTAGGAATCTGTTTCTAGAAAATGTTATTTATTGCAAATGCTATTGTATTGTAACTGGAACAATTTCTGAGCTGAAATGACTACATTTATGTAACTATTAATAAAGTTTTGTCTTTCCTTTTAGAAGCTTGTCAGGTACTCTTTTAAGCATGGTATTCTGTATTGGACTCAACACTCAGGCCAGGCTAATAGACATATGTTGTCTACCACAGCTTGTCTGTACTCCAACATAAAAGCAGTGCAGTAGCTGATTCCTTCCCTTTCTACTGACAGAAGCATCTTTTTTTCTACAGAGGTGACAGAATTCAGTACATCAGAGAGCAGGGAAAAAAAGAATTACTGCACTTCACAGTAAGTTTTCATGTGGTGCTTGTCCTTACTTGGTTCAATTGGCTGTGTGTAAGTAATCACCAGCTGTCATGCCAAGTGTGGTGGTTTCACAGGTTTTGTGGCTTACTCTGTAACAGATTCCATACTTGAGTCAGCTGCTTAGCAGTAACCAGAGATACAGGTGTGCAATATAACCCAAAATATGCTGTTAGAGGTTATGCTGCTTGTTTCTGAACTGGAAAAGAAAAATCCTTCCATCACTGTGTATTACATTTGTGCTAAATAGTGATAATAAAAGGTGGTACGAGATACAAGTGTCTTTCTGTAAGGACAAAACCTATACACCATGAAAGCAACTTTTTAAGTCCGTTTGGATACATGGTGCCACAGTCCAGGTGGTACCTCAAACATTGCCACTGGACTACAAGGGAATACTGGCATCTGAATGCCCTGATGAGATACATTTGTCCTTTGTTGAAGGATGGAATCTGCCCCTTTGTTATTGCACTATACTTTCTGGTAATAGCAGTAGCCTGCCCCCATCCCTGTGAGTAGGTGATGCAACAGAAGGTAATTGGCACGATTCCAAAACAACTTCAGCCAGTTGTGCTAAGCAGTTTTGGCACTCACAGATGAAGTGAGAAAACCACCAACTTCTCATGGTTCTTCTTGGAAGGACTTAAGTAGGAAGTTTTGGCATGGAAACTCTTTAAACAAGTGCTAAAATGTAACTTAGAGCTTCTGAACACCACACATAAATCTTTTTTAAGATAGCTGAGTTGTTAATATCTAGTAGAACAGGTAAACATAGTTTCTTGAGAGCTTGTTCCACAGAGAAGACAGGCAGTGGAGGCAGTGAGGGTGGAGGTGTGTGATGTCAAACAGCTGTTTAAAGAGTAACTTAAGAAAATAAAATGGAAATTGGCTGTGACTATGTCAAGTTGGAAATTAAGACAGTTTCTCAGGCTTCAAGACTGTATTAACTAAACAGAAATAAAAGAGCTCCCAAAACTCTATTTTAAGTCTTAATGAATGAAATAAAGAATTATCACATCACAAAAGCAGGGAAGACACTCTAATCTACAAAAACTATCTTGTGATAAAATGTTTGACTCAGCATAAAAGAGTAGCATACAAAATGACTGATGGCATATTACTATGCCCAAGTAGTCTCATTTATTTGATTTAGATTCAAGGGACTGTAATTGGGAGTACCAAAATTTTACACTGTATGAACATGTGGATGCAAAGAAGTGTTGTCCTTTCCAGTGATAGAGCTGTCAGAACAAAATCTTCTGTGCTAATCTGAGAGATTGAACTTAATGTGGCTGCTGTCAATTTGTCAATTCAGCACTGAATAAGGTAATAAACCACAAAATCCGGTGGTTTCATAGAAGTTATTTATTAACTGAAAACATTTTTTCATCACAGTTTTAATATCCAGAAATTGCTAAACTATCACAAGTGCAATCAACACAACTGAGACGTGAGAATTCAAGTAAGTCTTTTGTTGAAGAATCACAGCTTTTGCTATGAAGACAACTTTGATTATTCTGTGCTTAACTGATGTAGACTTCACTGACATGAGGATATTATGCTGGAATCCAACCACAGCCCAATCTAGACAAAGGTATTTTTAAAGTTTCTTACAAACATTATTTTTAATTATTGTTTGTGCTTGTTATCAGGCATAGTAAAAGGTATTATTTGCTAAAAAGAAAAGTAAACACTCGAGTAAGTGCTATTCTCAGAAAAGACATTAAGATTTTAAATGTACCAATGCATCAGATCAGTGACTTTACAGTGAAGAGAGTAAGGGTTAAAGAATTTATCCTCCAACGGCACTGTCCCAAGAAGCGCACTCACATTAAATACTGCACTGTCATACACCTATAAATGAGATCATTTTAATTTTGACCTTATACTGCAGTTCACAGGCAGACATAACTGAAGTCTGCAATTTCAGTGGCAGATATTTCACCTGTGTACAATACCTGTAACTATGCCTGCATCATTGTGTTGTGGGACCCAGGAACCAAGGCATGACCTTCTTTTACCAAGTTATTTTTTCCAATTAATACTAAACGCATTGGTAGCCAAGGCTGGCAAACAGCTTCCTCCCACAACACTGTATTCCCCAAATTCAGGCAGCCTGTGTGCTCAATAGTGTAATCTTAGAAGTTGGCTATAGGAAAGTTTCTTGCAACCAGTGTACAAATAGGCCATCCTTTTTGTATTCTTGACAACAAGCACTGGTAACAGTACAAAGTCCTCACCCTCACAACTGTGTGAGTTTGGTGCACTGGGAATTACTGGAAGGGCAGTATATGCCCTTCAGTTGGCATGATGCACACAGTACTGACAGATAATGTGCTCCAGACCCACCTGGTCTCAACTGCTACACAAATACAACCATAAAAAAATATTTAAAAATAAGACGTAGCAGTCAATGCTACTTGATGTGCGCTTTTAAAAATCCCTGTGAAACTCAGTTCCAGTTTGCTTTCCCTCCTTCCCGAAGTCTCGTGTTACCTGGTGGGATAAAATATTTTAAAATATTTCATTTCAGAGGATACATTCATTACTTTATGGGAAGAAGGGCTCCGTTGCCTTCTTTTATTTATTTTTAATAATGAGCACAAGAAACAAAATTTATTCCACTTAACCTCTGCAGTGCTGATTTATTTGCCAAATTAACACTGCACATTTTTAAAGTGCTTTGTTTGACTGCCATTAAAATAATGTTTAAACAACATTGTTTATTTCATACTAAGGAAGCCTTACATCATCTTTTGAAGATGATAGAATAGTGAGGTGATGTGTCAAAGCCTCACCTCTAACCACTGCTGTTTAAATCTTTATTAGATCACAAATTAGCCATGTTCAAAGGTTTTTAAACCTTCCTCCCTAATGGACATTCACCTGCATAACCACAAATCCAATTCAAGACACAAACCCCACAGGGATGGAAATCTGCTCCTATTCTTTGAAGGGGATGAGTAATGTTCCTTTAGACACTGAGCAATATTTACATCAGGGACTGTACTTCTACCCAAGGGGAGTCATGGTCTTTTCATGAAAGGGAGGGTGTTTATCTGCATCATCATGTCACCACTTGTGCTTTCTTCACACAGCCCTTAGAGTCTCCCCTTACAATTCTGCAAGTTATTTCTGTAAGTATCCCATCTTCCTCCTGCTTCTCACTAAACCAGCAATTCTTTGTCCTGGACTGTCCTGTTCCCAGGACTGCTGGGGCTAACAGGCATCAAACAAGGACCATTCTTCATCCTAGGCATGCAAGCTGTTAGGCACAAATCACACCTCTTTGCTCAAAAACACAAAGCTGAACAGGCAGCAGCCCTGCAGCCAGCATTAACAGTGTTGAAAAAGCTGTCTGGTTGCCTATGTGGATGCCTAGAGCGAGCTCAAAACAATTCCTCACCTTTTGTAAGCAGCACATTCTCCCACAATTAAAAAAAAAACAAAAACAAAAGACACGCTTGCTTCTAAAGAAGGTCACAGAGCCACATTAGAAAGTGTGAGTATTTACACAAAATTCTGAAGGCAGACTGCCACCCCAAAGCCTCCCATATCCACACCGAAACATTCAAGGTAGTAAAAAATGGTGGTCTAGTTTCCCCTTGCTGTAAGTTAAAATCTGTTTTCATTATGTACAAGTCTCCCAGTTCTCCCAGTTACACAGGGATAATCCAAGAATAATAAATGTACATCCCTACTCATTACTAAAAATAATGGACATTGTGATCACAGTGCTGAAAATCTGGATGTGTAAATAAAGACCATGTAAAAACATTTGGCAGCACAGAATACTGTAGATATCTCTGTACACACACAGGACAGGGTTGATTAGGTCTAAAGAAGGTAGAAGTTGCATTCATACGTATTTCTGGCTCAAGAAGCTTATTAAAACTACAGCACTCTTCCCCAGGTTGTTGGGATTGTGCTGTTTGAAGGCTTTTATAATCCTCCGCAGCAGACATATTTTATTTCTAAGTATTCATCAATGCCATATTTTGAACCTTCTCGCCCTAAGCCGGACTCCTTTATCCCACCAAAGGGACACTCTGCTGACGAGATTATGCCTTCATTAACACCAACCATTCCAACTTCCAGCTGTTCGGCAACTCTCCAGATCTGAGCTGGATCTTGGGAGTAGAAATATCCTGTCGTGCAGACACAAAGATACAGGAATGAAAATCAGTAGGAACAATTGCAGAAGACTCTGAAAAAGAGACGTACTGACGTTCAAAATCATCACCCCAAAACACTAAAGCTCACAAAACCACAGAAATACACTTATCTGACAGAGAGGCATACCTGCTAAACCCACATTAGTTGCATTTGCTATAGCAACAGCTTCTGCTTCAGTCTCAAATCTGTCAATAGAAAGAGCAAAAATAAAAATGAGGCCTGCAGTTCACCTACTGTCTTGCTGACTTACTGACAAGAAGCAGTCTTATCAGGAATTAAAATGTCCATTTATTTTTCCCAAAAGTGTACATTAAAAACCTAATTTAACTTTCACTTTGAAATGCTGGAGTGTCTGCCTCATAATTTAAACTGCAGTTAAGTAGTTAAGATTGCCTTTATCCTCCCTAGGTAGCTGGGTGGTAACCGAACCATTTACTTCACATGGGTGAAGTATTTCCTATTTCCCCAACTACACAGCACTCTCAGGGCTGAGAGGTAAGTGTATGTTCTTCCATCACATCCAATTGCTCTGCACAAAGGCAGGGAAGGCTTTTAGGAGGACAGCTCCAAGTCATCCTCTGTCAGAAAAGCTTAGGACTAGCAAATCACATGACAAACTCAAAAGTCCTGTCTCCTATTTCATACCACAGATCATGAAGCCAACAAAGGTTTTGCTGCTATCTAGCCTTGCTTAACTATTGGGATACTTTAATTTTCAAAACGTTGCAGAGATGCTAAGATCAGGTCAAGAGAAAGAAACAGACGAACCACATATCCAGAGGATGTTTTCACATGTGTACCCCAGTCTTTTTACAAGATTTGTGTGATCATACAAAAGTAATTTTTGCAAACTCTTTCAAACCTTGTTTATTCAAAATAATCTTTCATTAGTTTTTTAATTGTTAATTTTAACCTGTAAAATTAATAATCTTACTTGATAACTGGTGCTAAAGGGCCAAATGTCTCCTCTTGGGTGCAAAGCATTTTTGTTGTAACATTACTAAGTAATGTCGGCTCAAAGAAATTCTTCCCCAAGCTGTGTCGTTTCCCTCCAGTCACAATAGATGCTCCTTGAGAAACTGCATCCTTAACGTGTTTCTCTACCTGAGATACGTGTAACAAAAATCTTAAAGTCAGCATTTAAGACTGAGCAAAAATACATTTCCCACTGAAAAAATTATACTCTCCAATATTAAAGAGAAAATTTTGAAGAGAGGTTTACACTTCGCGGAGGATCATGTGCAATATTATCTAATTTCTCTTCAATTCTTTTTTCTCTCAGTCTGACATAATTTCAGAGGAATAAATTACGAGTGTGGCCCCCAGCCCACTTTTCTGTTGAAATTAAAAGCCTACACCTAATGTGAGAAAAAGTCTTTGCAGGACTAAAATCTGAACCTTATATCAGTGATTAAGCACTATGAAAACAGAAGTACATGACTGCCATGGAAAGAGAAACAACTCTCAAGATGGAACTAGCAAGAACATTTTCCTACATCTACAATTCTACCTACCCCCTTACGTTAACAATTCATCTAAAGACAACAAAGTAATGAGAAAACTAAAGTAGCAATCTCCACCTAGAATACTGTCCTTTGAAATTACAGAAATTACAGAAAGTGACTATACACAGTGTTTGTTTGTTTGTATATATAGTTGTATGTGATACACACACTACGCTTTTGTGATGCAAGAAGGGAAGGCATGAAGGAAAGAAATTCAAGGACTGTATCCTTTGTCTCCCAAATAACTGAATATTTTCCCATTATTCTATAAAGAGAGAGAAGCTGGCAGCATTCATGTATAATGGATTCAAACCAAGCCTGCATACAACTGAGCTGTAATATCTTACAAAGTATGATACACTTGACTTAACAATATTTAACCTTAGGAATGGTGAAGTATTATAAAGTATGTGACTTATTAGGATTTTTTTTTAAAAAATATTCCTGGAGTTGCAGGTCACCCGAAACAGAAAACCCAAACCACGTACGTAAAGCTTCGAGTGATTACAACATCCAGAGTTCTGGTATTTTTAACCCTGATTAATTATTCTCCCTAGCTTTTGCCAAAAACACTCTCCTTCAAAAGAAATTGTCAATCACAGTGCCTCAGAACTGCAGGATCACCACACAGCTCTCACAGTGAATGGACTTGAGAACAGCTAGAGAGTAATCAGGAGGAATCAGCTTCTCCTAAAGGAAGCCTCTCTTTCCCTTAATGGAATCAGGGTGATGATGCACGAACTGTCCACATCTGTCTATATGTACACATGGATTTGATGGACAGAACACACTTCCAGCCACACTGCAAATATGTTCTAATAAAACAAGTGAAAAAAAGTGAAACATAATTGTAAAGTTATTTTATGGATCATTGAAAGAAAATTAGGATGTCAAAACCGAAATATTTATACCTTCTCCACGGCTTTTTCATTTATTAGTGGTCCTTGGGTAGTTTTTGCATCAAATCCATTTCCAACATGCAGTTCTTTCTCTATAGCTTTAGCAAACTTTTCCACAAATTCATCATGAATTCCCTTTTGCACCAGGAACCGGTTTGAGCAAACACAGGTCTGAAAACAAACAAGGTAAGACAAAACCCCAGTAGTTTATATTGTATTTAATCCATCCATTAATTCATTCTGGTCTTCATGCACAGAATTAGGTTACTTCACTGATGTCCCCCGCCTCTCCTCCCTCATCCTAAGCTGTTACCAAGCTATGCCATTTCTTTCACCACCCCTTTCACTTTGGAAATACAACTTCAACAAGCTCTCAGTGCGTGTGTGAAATGTGTCACACTGCGAAGTTGCTTATGCTGGGGAAATCTTCTCTGAGTTTTGTGGACTCAGACACATGGATCAACCAAGGCCCAGAAGCTGCAGGAAATACCTTCTAATTAGACTGCAGAATGCAGGACTGAGCAGCAGAAACTCAGATCACAGTTAGTGGTCTGGGGTCTTTTTTTTCTAACTCCTTTATTATCTGAGTTTGAGTATGCTTTCTTCCTGGAAGTTGTCTCTAAGTGCTTTCAATGGCCTATTTATTTGTGCTACCCCTTGCTCTGACAGCATCATATTTTGACTGCTACAGTATGTGAAAAATAACAGCTACTTATCCTTCTCTACAGCAGCAGAGGTGCCTTTTATGTTACATCTTGTCCAGTCTGGGCCTGATCCCTCAGCGGTCCTTGCCTGCTTTTGTTTCCTTTCTTTCTTCCCAAGATTAGTCGTGTCTTCTTCTTATGTTATTCAAGCAAAGTTTTCCCCACCAAATGACCTCCCAAACCCACGGAAAATTTGGCGTTACTCAAAAGCTGGAGTTCACCAACTTCATGTTCACATGTCCCTGTAGGGCTGGAACAGTCTCCACACAGCCCTTCTCAGCTGACTGTTCTGGAGAGTGATGCTCTTAAATTTTTTTTTACTCTAAATGAAATATCTTTGAAGCAGTGCACACTTGAATCTCGTCTATCAATTTTTTAAAGCTACTCATTGTAGAAAAAACTATCTGTGAGTGTCTTAACAGACTGAAGCAAGATGGTGTCTTTCACAGCTCTATTTCTCCAATGAATTTAATGTTAACAAAGCATATGACAAAATGCCTTATCACTTCTCAAGCTCTTGCAAGGGGTCCTAGAGAACATCATCTTCTCTAACAGTGATGCTACTGCCTGCCATGCATGTTGTGAAAATATACAGGATTTTAGTGTTGCTATTTAGACTTGCTGGTAACTGGCATTAGTGCCCAGAGCCATGTGGGAGTGCAGCACCTTTCTCTTCACAATAAAGTGTTCTCGGCTTTCCTTTTACATAAAATAGCTTATTTACAGCTTAAACTTTATGTACAGCTCTTCATTGTCTAGAAACATGGACAAAAAGATTATTCTCACCTGTCCTGAGTTTCTAAACTTAGAAACAAGGGCTCCTGCAACAGCCCGGTCCACATTGCTGCTGTCAAACACGATAAAAGGAGCATGTCCTCCAAGCTCCATGGAAACTCTCTTCACAGTGCCAGCTGCATGTTTCAGCAAGATCTGTAGGCAAAAGAGGAGACACGGACATCTGTACCTCTAACAGATGTGAACAGTGGAATCATGGATGCAAGACAGTGAAAAATTACTCTGGCAAGGAAATAATCTGCAGCTTCCCTACGATGCTAGACCATCTCCTATGACAAAACCAAATTTCCTCCATTAAAATCTTTAAAGATGAAGTTCTGGCCAATGACTAATACAGAGAAAGATTTTGATAAACTTCAGGTCAGGTCAAGCTTTTATACACTAATATTGTTACCTTTCTTTTGTTTCCTTGTTCTGTTCTTTTTTGATAATAAAATCTTGGCTACTCTTACAAAAGTTTTCCAAGATCTGACAGAATTTGGTACTATGATTTGCCTTGAAACCAGACTTTTTCTTCCTTCTGCATATAGCCATCCCAGAGAATTCTGTCATTTTGTAGCCACACTCTGCAGCTTTAGTGATTCAATTATAGATGGCGACAAGATTGCTTATTGACTAAGGTTGAGAGCAGAGAGTCCAGGGCCTCGCTTCTCTAATACTTTTTCTCAACAGCTGAAGCCATTCTTGAATGGTACCTTTGAAACTCAGTTTCACTGTTCTTATTAGCCTGTTGTCACCTTATGATATAAACCGAGAACACCTTGTACAGAACCGTTCACATTATAGTTTAATAATGGGCAGTTATCAAGAAGTTGCAGACAAGCATCCTTCTGTGAAGGACTGATGCTAAAACATACAAGCAGTATCTCAAGAGGTACACAATTATTTGGACAATCTGTGTACAGCAGCCAGAAAAGAAGGCTCTGTATAAAGGCACACACTTTCCCCCTTTCTAGTATAGCCACAGTAATAATCTTGAAGGATATTCTGTCCCCATATGTACCTTTCCTGTTGCTGTCGAGCCAGTAAAAGATACTTTGGATACCAATGGATCAGTGCATAGAACTTCCCCTACCGCTGCTGCCTGTTGTCTGGAACAAGGGACAACATTATACACTCCTGCTGGGATTCCAGCCTGGTTTGCAAGCTGCAACAAAAGAAAAACAGAATTTGCATTATTAGTGCATTTTGTAAGAGGAACGGTCACTTAATGATTGTTCATTGCTTTGAAGAAAACCATCTGTAAGCCAGTGGAAGCCAAAAGGGCTCAGGACAACTAGGAACAGGTGCCACGGGTGCTTGAGAGAGCCACTTTGCTCCGGTTTAAGCTGTCTGTTCAAAGGAACCAAATTACAGGTATGAGGATATTTTGTGTATCAAAATGGCCCGATCCATTTTGAGGCTCTAGACCATATTAGAGGCAATTTACAAAGATGCTCACTGAACTAAAACACCTGCAAATAGTCAGACAGTTTGTCCTTTCTTCACATATGAAGCTGGCCAGAGCTGCCTTCCAAGCCCATCTGACTCCCTGTTTACAGTGTCAGTCCATTGCTGAGGCAAAGCTTAGCACTGAAAGCTCACCTCCCCAAGAGCTAATGCTGATAAAGGTGTGTCCTCTGAAGGTTTCACTACCACTGTACAGCCAGCTGCCAGCGCTGCACCAACCTTCCGTGTAATCATAGCGCTGGGAAAATTCCACTAGGAAGAGAGAAAATAGTACAATCAAAGTTGGGAAAATTTCGCCTCCTGTTTTTGTAGAAATAAGTGACATTTTGAGCTGTGGGCTGAGCTGAAAACCTTCACGTGACGCAGAAGAGTTCAGCTATGCTTACTGGGGTTATAACGGCTGCCACTCCTACTGGCTGCTTCAGCACCAGGACTCTTCTGTCTTTTGCAGATGCTGGAATAATATCACCATAAATCCGTCGAGCCTCCTCTGCAAACCACTCCAGAAATGAGGCTGAATACACGATTTCACCCTGTGCTTCTTTCAGAGGCTTCCCCTTTGATTAAATCAGATTGAAGATACATTTTAAGTGGCAAACAGAAGCAATATAAACAAATTCAAGCAATTTTGGTGTTTCTCTTCTTTTCAGAGTACTTTATGATTCCCTCCGTATGACATACACTGCGATCTCCCAAAAGGATTCTATGATTGCAGCAGCAATAGTTGTGTGGATTCAATTTACCATCATTGTATAGTCACTATTTTGTATGCTGTGCCTTGATTCATACCTGCCCAGGACAAGCAAATGTAGTGTGCATTTATTTACAAACTCTGAGTTAGCTGCTATTACCACTCTGAAAAAAACCACAAATCATGGCAAAACAGCTACAAGTTTATGCCAGGGTCATTTGTTTTGAGAGTATTGCTTTGGACTAACCCCAGGTCTGATCTCGTGGACGGAATGACCATTAGCAGCTGTGACACCACAGAGTAGCTGCTGAAGTATCTTCCAGCACGGTTTTATCCAAAAGGACACCAGTTTGTGAGCTCCCAGACTATTCAATCATACATACCAAAGCAGACTGCGTGAATCCAACTTGGAGACTTGCATGATTTTTCTCAGTCACAAATATTTCTGCCATGAGGACCATGGTTTAGGTGGATGTACACTTTTGCATGCCATGAAGCACAACGTGGGTCTGGTTTCCACTGGTTAGGTACTACTGTCATCAGACCATTACACTTTATGTATGTCCAGAAGAGGAAGGTTTGAAACGCCATCCATTGACCTAGCAGCGCAATGTGAGTGCACAATGTGACCGAAGTTATTAAAAAGGACATGGTGGCTAACTGGTGAAGTGCGCAGGGAGAGTCTTGACGGCTGTCAGTTTTACTTGATGTCACTGTTCGTCTGCGTGTGTTGGGTTTCCCAGCGCGAGTGCCAGCACAGGGCAGTGCCCGTGCCCACCCCGCCGCCCTACTCACGTTCTCGGCCGTGATGATCCGCGCCAGCTCCTCCTTGTTCTCCATCATCAGCTCGTACCATCTGCGGAGGCGCGCGCTCCTCTCCTGGGAGGAGGGAGAGACAAGGCTGCCGTGGCCGCCGCACGCAGGGACGGGGAAGAGAGAGCCCGGGAGACCCGATCGGACCGGACCGGACCGCCCCGGGGCCCCCTCGCCGCCACCTCCCGCGGCCGCTCACCTTGGCGGGGAGGCGGC
>VZTA01002462.1:0-29185 GCA_013398855.1 Mohoua ochrocephala | reverse complement strand
GGTGTGTAAGCAGCTGATGCAAACAAACACCTGCACAGCTGTGGAAACCTGCAAAGGTTCAGACACTGCCTGAGCTCTGTGGTCAGACCTCGTTTGTCTCCTTAGCAGGAAGCATTTTTCTGCAAATGCGCCTTCTCCCTGTTCTTCAGCACTCTTGAGTGTGTTGGCTCAGACTTCCTCAGGCGTGTTTGTATCTTGCATGCCTTGAAAAATTTGCTTCTGAATTTACTTCTCTGATGGAGACTTGGCCTCCTCTGGAATCTTGCCACTGACTTCTATTTCTAGTAGTTTCTCAAATGACTTTTTATCTAACACCTCCAGCTCTTCCTGCTTACGCATCCCTTTTTCTCCTCTGATTCATCAGTGCCCTTTCCAAAGGCTCAGCAGCACTTAATTCGGAGCTCTTTGCAGCTACCAAGTTTTACTTGGTGGTTTGTCTTGACACCCTGCAAATTGTGCAGCCACCTCACTCTGTCATGTGTGTACGTAGTGACTGGTCTGAAGCAATCATATTTTTGTTTCTCATTTTGTGTGGTGCCTTAAAAGGTTCTGATTTTACAGAAAATGAAGAGGATGATGGGCTGTTAAGAACATTTGCCTGACTGGCAGTGCAGAATTGGTTACAGTGCTTCAGGTGAAGCACTGGGTACTTTTCAGGTATGATTTCCTAAATTTAAGCTTTAATTCCTTGGTTTAAGCATCTGTGTAAATGCTGTGATTCTGTATGGTGTTGAATAACTGCATCTCCTCTTGGGCTAACTGTTCATTGCTTCTGGGAATTCAGATTAGATGCCTACTTAGAGAGATTTGAGTGTCCTGAAGCAACCAGGAAGCTGAGAGGGACGTGTAGGACGTGTCAGCCCGGAGCTGAATGAGGTGCCCGGTGCATTAACAACCCTGAGGTCTTAAGAGCAGGGATTTGCACGGTGGCATCGCCGTTTGCTGCCTTCTTCTCTTCCTAATTCGGAACACTGGCTACTATTTTAACAGTGGGGATTTAGTGACTTGATTACTTTCCTGATTGTTACATCCCCGAGGTGGTGTTGCTGAGCAGGAGCAGCTATTTCAGAGCCCATCATTAAGCACATAGGTTATGATTTATTTCCTCACCTGCACTGTTCTGCACTTAACCTATGCTGAATTTCACCTGTCAGTTTATCACTTTGTCTGCTCGGTGTCAGACTAACATCTCAAGTGACATGGAGCTCGCAGGGAACATTTTTAACATTACTGTTGTCAAAGTTTAGGTTTGCTTTGCCACTGTTGCATGAAAGGTGAGAGTTGTTGCCCCAAATAACTTTCTGTCTGAATAGCCAGGGAGGGAGGGAGGCAGGTACAAGAAATATCTTGCCCAAGGACATGCAGAAGGTGGTTTGGAGAGTTGGGATTACGCCCTATTCCCCTGTGCAACCAAAACCCACATTCCTCGTGGGGCTGTTTTTTATTTTGGCAACAGAAAATGGTAAATTCTCTTAGCCTTGAGCTTTGGATTCTGAAGCAAGTTCAGGAGGAGATGTAATTCATGTGCTGCATTCCATGTAAGTGGTTGCCTTTGGAGGGGCTTGTCTGAAACCAAGCTCCTGTGGGAGATTTGGGTGTGTCAGGGTATTTTACCCTTCTGTGCAAGAGAAAATATGTGTTGTAACCTCATGCAGTTTTCTTAAAGATAGAAAGGGAAATATGGAAGGTTTCAAAGAGGATCTTAAACTCTGAGATCCTTCTTGCTCCACAAGCAGAAGTCTAATGAGGGAGTGAGAACTTTCTGTCCTTACAGCACTTGGTGCAAGAGGCCCTGAGCAAGACTAAGATTCACCCTACGTTACATTGAATTAAGTCCCGTGTTTGTGCCTGGGATTGCTCCTCCCTAGGTACAGGACTTGGCACTTCTTGTTGAGCTCCATGATGTTCCTGCCAGCCTCTTCCCAACCTGCCCAGGTCCCTCTGGGTGGCAGCATGACCCTCTGAGGTAGCTGCCACTCCTCCCAGTTTATGTGACTTGCAAATTTGCTTTAATTAAGGTGTTAAAGAGGACTGGACCCAGCATTGACACCTGGAGATCACCAACAGCTCCTGGCCTCCAGCCAGACCCTGAGCCACTGACCACTGGGACCAGGCATTCAGACAGTTTTTGGTGTCTGCTCCTGCAGCTTCAAGAGCTTCTTTGTGAGGAGGATCTTACAGGACACAACGTTTGGAAGTCTTACCTAAGTCCAGGTAGACAATACCCACAGCTCTCCTCTGCCGGGCCAGTCATTTCATTTCAAGGTCATCAAGCTGGTCAAGCATGACATCCCCTCAGTGAATCCAAGCTGACTGCTACTGATGATTTTCTTGTCCTTCATAAAAACAGTGTCCAGGATTAGCTACTCACAGAATTGCAAGAAATTATTTTAAATTCTCTAAAAATTGGAAGAGAGCAAGAACATCCACACAGCTGAGGGCCGTGTATGGATGCATCTGGCACTGGTAACATGTTCCTAGCTGGGTGCAAGACTAACCCTATTCCTTCTCCCAAAAAAGCAGGAGCTGCTTGTGATCATAGAGGACTTAGAGTGTTGCTTACAAGCACTTTCTGTAGCAGTCAGTTCAGTACTGAAATGATTGAGTCCTTAGGGGAATTCCTGCCTTCAGGTGATCAGGCAGTTGTCCTTAAAGACAAACGGATTGATTAGCAGTGATTAGCAGTGTGTGCTCTGTTAATTTGCTGTCGCTGAGCAATGAGAGGACACAGCCAGATCTGGCTTCCTGCTGTGCTGCTCTGTGGAGATGCAGGTTCTTCATAGATGGGCTTGAAAGTAGCACCTGGGCTTGGGAATTTTTTTGGTGTGTCCTACAGACAGGACTTTCAATGAAACACTTCCCTCTTGCCCTGTGATGCTGTGATTTTATTCAAGCTGCAGAGCAGTTAAAGAGCAATCCCAGTGCCTTTATCATCCATCAGTCTGGTTTATCCTCACACACCACCGCTGGCTTCTGGTTGTGGCTGTAGAAGGGACTTCTGGAGTCCGGCTGGAGATGGTCAGGCAGCTCCTAGCAGGACACACGGCCCTTGACTTTGTGTTCAATATGTGAGCACAGGTGTTTTTCACCTGTGATGTAATTTAGTGGATAAATCCACCTGCTTTGTCTTGTTCTGAATCATAAAATCATAGAGTGGTTTGGATTGGAAGGTGAGGCCTTGAGGCATCAAAGGGACCTCAAAGACCATTTAGTTCCAAACCCCTGCCATGGGCAGGGACACTTTCCTCTAGACCAGATTGCTCAGAAATGAACATTTTTCTGAAAAGACTTTAGTGACATTTCCTGCTTCACAGAGGATGACAGGATTTTTTAAGGATGCAAAAACTGGTAATTGTATGAGTTGCTCATAACATCAGCCAGAGCTGACAGGCTTTAAGCCCTGGGCAGCCCTGGGTGTAATCACAGATACTCGTGCCTTGTGTCAGGAGCAATAGAGGAGTAGCTGCTCCTTTTTCCTCCTCACTGAAGGATTTTTTAACTGTGAAACTTCTTCTAAATGAGTGCTTGGGTTGGTAAGATTGCCTTTTTCTTTCTGCAGGTCAGTGGGTTAGAAGTGCTGCTTGCCTTGAATGTCCAGTATGATTTTACCTCCTATTTACTGCAAAAAATAAGTTTTGTATCACTCGAGATGCAACTCAGCAAGTTAGTGGCAAGGAGAAAAAAAAATGCTGTAAATTCTGCAGGACTTTTAACTGCTGGACAAAAAGGTGGGCAAACCTAAAGTCTTTCACTTCTGTTCCTGAAGAGAGAAAATGAATGAGAAACTCCCTGTGTGCGCGCCTGTGTTTGGTAATTTAACCAGAACTGTGCAGTAGCTGACAGTAAATACAAATGTGATCCTGTTGTCGGCTGTGCTCCTTTAGGGATCTTGCTCCCTGTTTGTGTGAGGTGGGGCTGGATCTTGCTGGTGGCTTTTTGTGCACAGGTACAAGCACAGCTTTCCATGTCAGTAACAAAAATCCTATTTGACTGGGGGAGAAAGGGATATTGAAGAGGAAAAGGTGCAATGGAAGAACAGGCATGAAAGCCAAAGGAAACATTCTGTGAGCTGAAGAAGGCATGGTGTGCGTGCTCCTGCAGAGGTTTCCTCTCATCCCCCGATTCCTGGTCCCTGTTGAACTCATGGTTGTGGCTTTATGGCTTTTCCTCTTTTCTTTTTAGCATCAGGAAATGGGGAAATCCCAGAGCACGGGGCTGTTGGTATAGAAATGTAAGCACACAGCCTGATGTCTCCTGTCCAAACAAATGTCTGGTGTCCAATCTTACCCCACCCCAAGCTTTCAGCCCCGTAGCTGTGGGCACCAGGGGACAGGGCACCGATGTCCCGCACCCACCAGGCCCTGTCTCCCATGCAGGACATCCCCCTGCCCTGCTTTGGCAGTCCCAGCAGCTGCAGCACATGCTTAAAGCCCAAGCCACCCTCAGCTCCATGGAAAACAAGATTTTTCCCAGGAAGATGCCTAACCCTTTCCTTTCTTCTCTCCTGCTTCTTTTCCCTCCTCTTGGAAGAATGTGGGGGTTTTTTTCAAAGCAGCTTTTAAGCATCTTGCCACTTCACAGCCCTTGAGTTGTTTTTCCTCTCCCAATCTCCAAGGTGTTGATCTCTGGCCTCCATTTGAGAGCTTGCAGCAAGTCAACAGCTCAGGAATCCACATGGTCCTGCCAAGACAAAGGTCTTCAACTCATCTGGGGTTTCTCCACCTTCTGCCGCAGGCGCAAAGCTGGGTAGCACTTTTGGACTTCTCTGCTTTGAACTTGTAGAACTTGTATAGCAACTGTGAACCAAAACTCAACTGATACTCTGGCAAAACACACCGAGCTCCTCTTGGGAGGATGGGCAGTGAAAACTGGTGAGTTTTTGTGGTTTTTTCACTTTGAGAAAGTGCTGGCTTTGTGCAGTTGCGGTGATGCAGAGTCACGGCTGGGAGAGGATGTGAGTGGGAGCAATCTCCAGTGCCTCGTCTTCCCTCTTTGTAGGAGGGGGTGTCGCGCTCAAACAGCAAAATGTAAAGACCTTCCCAGGGAAATAATCCTGTGGCAATGAAGTGTACTCAAACTGGGGTTCAGGGATTTGCTTCAAGCTCAAATTTCAGAGGAAGATCCATCTCCCTGCACCAGTTACAGCCCTGCCCATCATCCCATGTGACTCAACACCACTGCGTACAAAGACACTGTCCCAGAGGTATCACCTTCACCTGCAAGGACTCAGCTCTTCTGAGGAAGTCATAAAGTTAGGGCTAATAAGGAAATTAAGTTTTGAAAAATCTTCAGCTATCACATACTAGTCATGTGTTTCCTCCCCTTTCTTCACTTGGATTTCTACCTGATCATTTAAAAGTGTTTTGCTTTGTTTTATTTCTATCCAGCAGGCTGATTTATTCATGGGCAAAGCCTGATGATTTTTTGCTTTTCCTGCAGTGTTGGGGAACATAAAAGCCTGGAAACTCGAGGCTGCTATCAGCTTTTATGTTAAAAAATAATGGTGTTGGCATCATAAAATCAATACATCTCTTTTTTTTTTTCCTGTTTTAAAAACAGGAGGAGTTAACTGCATGGCAAGGATTTGCCTCAGCAAGCCTGGACTGTGTGAAATAGAATTGATTATCTGTCACTCTTGATGCATCAGAAGAAGGATGCACATTTTTCTCCAAATGTGACATTTCCTCTTCAGTGCCAGGTGGGTGTGTGGTAGCAGTTCAAAGCCACAGAAATCAATGGAGAAGGGAAAGTGAGTTTCCTGCGTGGAAAGAGCAAAATCAAATCTAGAAACCTGCTGGAGCTGGCAGCAGCAGAGAAGCCAGGAAGGTTTGTACCTGACAGCTGCAGTAATTACTGCCTGCAGATCACCCCTGGGAATCGCTGTCCAGTTCTTTCTCTCCAAAACCCAAAAGCTGCAAAACAGGAGACCAGGATCTGGAGCCGTGCAAGGGACCAAGAACACCTGGTCACAAAATGGTTTGGGTTAGAAGGGCCCGTAAAGATCATCTCATTCCAACACCTTCCCCTATCCCAGGCTGCTCCAAGCATTGTCCAACCCGGCCTTGGACACTTCCAGGGATCCAGGGGCAGCCACAGCTTCTCTGGGCCCCCTGTGCCAGGGCCTCCCCCCCCTCACAGGGAAGAAATTTTTCCTAATCTCTAATCTAACGCTGCCCTCTGTCAGTTTAAAGTCATTCCTCCTGGTCCTAAGTCTTTGACCTGCCTCTCTCTAATCCAATCTTGTCTCCACACCTTTACAGAGCACCTAATCTTTGTGATATGAAGATGCCAGCACTAATACCAGAGGTTAATAAAAGTCACCTCTCTAGGTCTGGCTACAGCGTACAGTGGAGGGGGGTTTGGCTGTAAACTCTCCAAAGCTCATTGTTCCCAGTCCCTTCTGCATTGTAAGCCCTGAAGACCTGGTTGTGCTCTCTGTTCTCCCAGCAGGAACAGGCCACGGGCCTCTCTGCAACTTTCTCCTGCTAAATCTGCAAGGCTGAAGCATCAGGCTGGGGATCAGCACGTGGGGAGAGCTCATTGTGAGAAAGGGAGCTGGGTGCCAGCGTCTGGCTGCTGGAGCAGGGGGAGATCAGCAAAGGCCTTGAAAACCTGGGCAGGGGCTGAAAACAGAAGTGTAATGGTCAGTGCCTGGTCACCTTGAAGATTGGCTTCGGTGTGACCGCAGCAGCTCAGCCAGGGAACAGCTGAGCAGTGGGAAAAGGGGCCTGATGCTGATGGGGCAAGCAGCACCTTCAGGCAATGTGCAACCCGGGGGAGGAGGAGGAGAGCCTGCCTGAGCACTCAGACGTATTTTAAAAGGACAAACCAGAACTTTGCAAGCCAGATCAATCATGTAAGAAAGTCCCCTGGAGTACCCAGCGCCAGCAATTCCCAGCACCCTCGTCTTCCTTGGGTTTGTGCCATGCAAGTCATTCCAAATGTTATAAATATTTCAAAGGAGCTGTTTGCATTCTTAGTTGCTTGTAGAGTACAAGGCTTGCAGTGAAGGAGATCCCCGTGACCGATCCTCAGGCTGAAAGCACCGACATTCCTGTCTCACACTGCTCCCACCCATTACCTCGCTGACTGGAAAGGGAGAACAGTTCAGTTCTGATTTCCTGGCTGGGAATGTGCAGGGATGTGCAGGGCAGCTCATTTCATCCCCGTGCCCCTTGATGCAAAGCCTGGTTGTGCACACAGATGGATTCAGTGCAAGGTGGGGAGGGCAAATTAAATCTCCATCCTGGATAAGGAGGTTCTTCTGGGCTTAAGGGTGAAGTTGAGGGAAAAATTCTTCCTTGTGAGGGTGGGGAGGCCCTGGAAGAGGTTGTCCCAGAGAAGCTGTGGCTGCCCCTGGATCACTGCAAGTGTCCAAGGCCAGGTTGGACGGGGCTTGGAGCAACCTGGGGTAGTGGAAGATGTCCCTGCCCATGGCAGGGGATTTGGAACTAGATTGTCTTTACGATCCACTCCAACCCAAGCCATCCTATGATTCTCTGAAATACGCAGTTTAAATCGAGGAGAGCAGTAACAGGACCCTTTGCTGGGTCAGTTCCAACTAAACAACCCCCCTGAAATATCAGCCATTAAATCATGCTTTTGTTCCCTTTGCAGACAGCTTCCTGCAGGACCTGGCTGGGAAAGCTGGTAGCAACCATTGAGGCTCCCAGTGCCTCTCCCACAGAAACCAGCACCTGGGAATATCTCAGGAAGCTTTCTGGACCATCCCTCGGCCCTGGGGCACAATCAGTGCTGGCTGAAACCCTTCCCACCGTGTCTGCCCAACCTGTTCTGAAAACCTCAAGTGATGCTGAGCCACTGCCACCCTCTGTGGCCATGCAGCCTGGCATTTGTGCTCTGCCAGGAGGAGAGACGCTCTGATTTCACTGTCCCAGACCAGAGTTTGGTTAGTTTCATCTAAATCTTGTTTTGGGACCATCTTGATTCTCAGTAATTTTTTTAATTAGTACTATATTTACTTTTATGTTGTTCTTTTTAGATGCCAGACAGAAATGCTGTTGAACTGTGAGTAAGGGGTGAAGATCCTCGTACACCAGACATCCCCAGACTATGTTTGAAGTCTTCTCTGCTTATTTAAACTGCCTGGCACCACTGAGATGCCTGAGGTGCTTTCTGTGGGTGAAACCCAATAGTATCTGATTTAGGGAATGATGCTCTGCCTCCTATGATGGCCTTGGCTGGAGCTTGGAAGCTGGCTTCTGGAATTTTCTGGAAAATGGAAAGCAGATGTGGGGACACCAAGGATGGTCCCATCTGAGATCTTTCTAGGTCTATGCCCGGAATAACTGAAGAAAATCCCAGGGCAAGGACCAGGTGACAGAAGCACCTTAATGGGAACCTGAACCATCATCCTCTAGTACAGGTCTTGGTTGCAACTATGAAAGTCTGGGATGCTCCTACTGGGAAGTTTTTGGAGCTGAAGTGGCATTATCCAGGCAAGATCAGTGTTGCAGGAAAGAAACATCCAAGGACTTAAGGCCCTTCCAAGGTGTGCAGGCACTGAGCAGGATGTTATGCACAACAAACTCGGACATGAACACCCAAGCATGGATTTTGATGGATAAGACACTCATTTTGGGTCTAAGCCTGAGTATATAGCATTAAGTTTCTTTTGCCAAGCCCTGGAATCATGTGCTGGAAATATTCTTCTGGAGATGAAGTGCTAATTCATCCTGGGAAATAAAACTGTAAAAATCTGATTTTGTGTTTTGTAGAGATTTGGAAGCTCATCACTCCAAGGAATTTCACTCTTTTGCCAGAGCAGAGGACTGGGTTTGAGTTGAGTGGACCAACAGAGCTCCTGGGTCATGGTGCCCTGGCCTTGGGCATGACTGGGGTGTCCTTCCCTTCCACCTGCCTTAAATTTTTCCAGCTTTTGGCCCTTTAGGGTTACTAAACATCCTGGGAATTTCCATTTTTGGATGATTTTTCCCCAAGGAAATGGTTGCCTGCTCAATTTGCTCGGGCAGACCCCCAGCCTGTCCTGCTGCGTTTCCCAGGGGCAGGGCGCAAACCAGCTCCTGTAACTGGTTCCAGCTGCTGGTAGAAGCCCGTGCCATCACATCTTGAACACTTTTGCTCCTCACATGGTGCCGGGGCTCAGGAACATCTCCACGTGCAGCAGCCAACACTCCCTGAGCAGGACAGAGGCAGCAAAGCCAGTAAGACATTGATGTCCCTGTCCCTGCCATTCCTGTTGGAGCCACAGCTCTCGTAACAGCCTGGGGGCGTTTTTTTGGAGTGCTCCTCACCTGCTGGCTTAAACAGGTTTCTCCAGCGGGGGTTAAGCCAAACGTGGCAGACTTTGCCCCGGGGAGGATGAAGAACACTCACCTGGAGAATCGAGGTGGTCTGGATGGGGCTGGAGCCTGCAGGAGATGGATGGGGAGGCTTTAGACCACGCCAGGGATGGTTTGAGGAAAGTCTTGTTGACTCCAGGAGAGAAAAACAGTTTTGAGGGGAGCAGAGACACAGCATGGAGCTCATGGTGTCGCTGTTAAGCACCCAGGTGAAAGGAGGGGGTCCAGTCGTGCACAGTTCAAAGAGTTTCTCTTGAAACTACCTCCAAGTCAATCTGTTTCTACCTCCAGGGAGGGCGTGAAGGTACCACAGTAAAAATAAACAACCCCCCCGGGTTAAAATCCTGCACCTTCACCTCCTGCTGCAACCCGAGCTCCAGAGATGAGGACACACAGTTCTGATGCTGCTCCAAAGCTGATGGCTCATCCCAGCCTTGTGATGCCAGGAGAGGGGTATTTGCTCATCCTCAGGATCCAGCACAGCAGGATCTGAACTTCCAATTGCCTGTGCAAGGGCAGGAGATGCTGGACAGGGGGATCTGAGTTTCTGACCCCCTCGTTTCTGAAGCGGTTGAGTTTTCCCAGCTTGTCCCAGTGCCACCACAAAGAAGATGGAGTTGGCGCTCTGATGAGTTCAGAAATTTGTGTGAGTGATGCAGGAGGCCAAAATTCCATTTTCACACCCACATCCATTTCACTCAGTTCTGTACTGGTCTTACCAAAAAAAAACCACCGCAAATCAACTCAAAAACCCTTTCCCGGTGCCTTCCACCCCTTCCTAAGGCCACCAGCTCCTTGTCCTGTTCCTGTCACCTCCCTCCCAGCCCTGCTGTCTCCGGGAAGCGAAGGGTTAAAAGCTCTGAAACTGCAAGAACTTCCTCCTTTCTGCAGTGCCACCCTCGGAATGACGCTGGTTTCTGCCGGGCTTTGCCCAAATATGTCCGTTTCCTTCTGAAAGAAGAAGGAGGAGGAAGGAAAGAAATAGAGATACAGAAGAAATACATATTTTTATATATATATATCTATCTATCTAAGAGAAAGCGTCCGCGTCCGCGGAACCCAGGCGTCCGAGCGCAGCCCTGCCTCCTCCCGCTCCATGCCGTTCCGCAAAGGTAGGGCTGGATGGGTGGGCAGCATCCCGGGATGCTCGCCCGGAGCGCCGGGAACGACCTGGGGATGCAGGGATGGGTCCGTGCCCCGGGCTGTGCCTCCTGCAGGGTTGGGAGATGGGAGCACCGGGCTGTGCCCGGCTCTGCCGCACCGCCGGCTCTGGGGGAGGGTGGGGGACACCCCTGGGGCTGTGTGGGGTGCGTGTGCGTGTTTCTGGGCAGCCCGATAAGGGCAACTGTCCCCTCTCCGCCTTCTCTGTGGGGTTTTTCGTCTGTCCCCGGGGGAGGGCAGTGAGCTGCTCCGGGCGGTGCAAGGGCTGAGGACAGAAGGCAGCAGGATGTTTCTGTTTCTGGGCAGGAGGTGCTGCTGGGGGCTGGCTGGGGCGATGCGGTCCGAGAGCTGCGTGCATTTGTGTCCTTGGGAGGTGCTCGGCTGAGGGGCTGGGGGCACAGACTGGGGAGGTAAGCGGCTTTTGAGGAGGATACCTCACCTGGGCAAGCCCCTTTCATGCCGTGGTGCCCTCGGATCTGCACCCCAAACCGTCTCTTTTCCACAGAACTCCATCCTAGCAGCTGGCAGAAATCCCCCCTTGCCATCCCCTGGCTTGGCGGTGTGGGCAAGAAACACCCGATATGGGAGCTAAGGCTCTGATGGGTGCTTCTGTGCTGCTGTGGATGAGTTCTCCATCCTCTCCGGGCCGCTGCGAAGCAGGGACTCTCAAATGTCACCTCCTCCTCTTTCCAGAGGGATGTGCGGGCACGGTGGGACACAGAGTGGGATTCTTGTGGAGATCCCTTTTCCCAGCAGCTCCATTGAGTGGGGAAAAGGAAGGTAAAAAGTCTTCTCCGTGAGACGAAAAAGCCAGGGGAGGCAGGGTTAAGTCGGGACGTGCAAGGACACGGGGAGAAGGGGCTGCTCAGCATCGCCCACAGGTGCTTTGGCCGGCGGGCAGTCATGTGCTGGGGCAGGGACGGAGGTGCCACACACCGAGACTGGCATGGCATCGAAGGGCAGCAGGGAGGGAATGAAATTGGCGGGGAGAGGGCTGGAGTTGTTTTTCTCCCCTCTGCCTGCTCTGGGGGAGGATGTTTCGGGGGTGAGGCAGCACCCGCAGTGATGCTCACAGAACCCGTATCTCAGGCGCCGAGGTTTCTGTTGCCTTTTAAGGCTCCGCGGAGCGTGATGTGGTTCACACCCTCGCATCTTGACAGCGCAGCAGACTGCAGGGCTCGATTTAATTTTAGGTGATAAACGGATTAATCTGGAGTAGAGGCAGAGATGCTGGGGGTGGGCGGTGGGAGGAGAGCAGAGTATGACGCTTTGAAAGCGCTGAGCCCTCGGTGGGGAGCAGGGAGAGACCGGGGGAACTTCCCGTGTCGGAGGGCAGCTCCCGCGGCCCCGCTGCAGCCTCAGCAGGGGCAGAAATGAGGGGCAGGTCTCCAGCACTTGGCGGATTTGCAGCAATCGATGCTTTTCCAAGCGGTCCTGCCCAGCACACCTCAGCTGGGGAGGACTCGTCTGTTGACTGTGCTTGTCATCGCTGCCAGACACGTGGGGCACAGATGACCTGCAAATCCTCGGCAATTCGGTCCCGCAGCCGTTGTGTCACCGTCGCAGCCGCAGCTCGTCTGTCTACAAACTTCCTCTAGAGGTCAACCTTGAAATGCCAGAGCAGCTTTCAGCTGCTCCGTGCATCAGCCGGCAGCTGCAGAGAGTCCAAGGTGGCAGAGAGGCCAGTGTGGATGGGTTTTGTCCCATTGCTTGTGTATTTTAGGAAACATTTTGTCACCACAAGAGTTGTCAAGCACTGGAAACGTGGTTCCTGGGGAAGTGGTGGAGTCGCCGTCCCTGGAGGGATTTAAAAGGCATGTAGATGTGGCACTTGGGGACATGGTTTAGTGGTGGCTTAGCAGTGCTGTGACCTGGCTGCAGCCTTTAACCCCAGCTCAGAGCATCCTGTTGGGCTGGTGGGACCCCACATCACCAGCCCTGCCTGGAGCACTGCTCAGTGGCTACTGCAGGGCTGCCTGGGCTTCCCAGGGGCACATCCGTAAGCCACCAGGCAGGAGGGTTGTGGAGGGCATGGCTTCGTGGCTGCCCTTCAAAAGCTGCCCACAGCAAGCTGTGCACATCCCCAGTTTGCAGGAGAGTTGGGCATGAAGATATTTTCCTTCTAGTTCAACTTGGTGCATAAAAATCCTTGCTTAAGGTGGTGGCTCCAGCTGGGCTGGAATCTGGCTGTGTTCCTGACCCTCCCAGAGGAATATGGAGACTCCAGGCAGCTCGGCAAGGAGGCTGAGCCTTTACTTTGGGAGCCTTTTGGGAACAGCATCTCATCTCAGGGCTTGCTCACTGCCACCCTGATCCAGGGTGCAAAGAGGAGGCTCTGCCCAGGGGCTGCTGCTCTGCAAAACCCCAACAGCTTGAGGCAGAGGGAGGCTTTGGGACGAGCACTTTGGAGGCTCTCAGCTGTCTTTGCACACCCCTGCATGTGGAAATGGAGCATCCTGTGGAGGAAATGCCAACTCCACCCCTGTCTTTGCTGGTTTCTCACCACTTGCAGCTTTGCTATCACTTTCCTGTGTCTCCTCGATGAGTCTGTGTGAAATCCTGGTTGCCTTGGCTCTGTTCTGCCTCCTTTCTCCTCGGGCATCGTAGCCAGTGGCATTGCCACAGGATCTGCGCTTCATGTCTGTGTAACAGCTGCCATTCAGCTGACCTCAAGGCATTTGGCAGTTTCAGATACTGAAGGAAGGTATTTCTAGCAGGGATGCTCTAGGACAGCCAGGAGGAACGAGCTTAGGGCAGGAATTAATTTCTTCCAGCATTGCTGCATCAGCTGGGAGCGCTGAGAGAGCCCTGCTCCCCAAGCAGTGCCACTACCCTGGCAAGGGCCTGTCTGTGGCTGCAGCTCTGCTGGCAGGAGGTGCTGGGAGATTTCACCTAAAGTGCCCTTCCTGAAAAATATGATTTAATTACTGCAGCTGACGCGAGGAAGCCTGGGAGTGTGCAGGTGATAAGCTGGCAGGACATTGCCAGCGAGCAGGACATTTGTCATCTGTCAAAGGACAAATGAAATCCCCGTGCTGCCGGCTGGGAAGGAGCTGGAGATAAGACTGAAAGCCAGCGAGCAGAGATTGAACGCATGATGACAGAAGCACAGAACAGTTTGGGTTGGAAAGGATGTAAAAGATCACCTAGTTCCAAACCCTCTGACAGGGCAAGGACATCTCGTACTTGATGAGGTTACTCAAAGTCCACTCCAGCCTCACCTTGAACGCTTCCAGGGATGGGGCATCCATCACCTCTCTGGGCAGCCTGTGCCAGGGTCTCATCACCCTCAACATAAAAAATTTCTTCCTTATATCTAATATAAATCAACCCTCCTTCACCTTGAAACCATCACCCCTTGTCCTACTGCAACAGACCCTGCTAAAAAATCTGTTCCCATATTTCTTATAGGTTCCCTTTAGGCGCTGGAAGGGGCTCTGAGGTCTCCCACGAGCCTTCTCCAGGCGGAACAACCCCAGCTCTCCCAGCCTGTCTCCATGGTTGTCCAGGTTGTCCAGGTCTTGGAACACCTTCGTGGCCTCCTCTGGACTTGCTCCAGCAGCTTCACATCCTTCTTATATTGGAGACCCCAGAGCTGGACACGGTGCTCCGGGTGGGGTCTCACGAGAGTGGAGTGGGGCAGAATCCCTCCCTCTCCTGCTGCTCTCGCTGCTTTGTACGTTCTGTGAGCAGAAGTTACGACATCTCCTGGTCTCATTTCTGCTTGCTGAGATCCAGGAGGCTCTCGTTAGCAGGAGCAGAGGTGCCTTTTGCCCGTGAGCAAGAAGGGAAAGGGCAGGACTGTGCCACATCCCGGCATTGTTATTTCTGCTGCCTGTCCCCTGCTCCAGCGAGCACTTCCTTGCTGTCCCAGCTCCTGCAGTGACTCAGATTGTAACACCCGCCGATGGGAAACTCTGCTTTTGCAGAATGGTTGCAGCTAAAGGTGGAGAACTGCCTTTCTGAGGCTCTTTTCAGGTTTTGGAAGGGATAATCTTGTCACTTGGGGAGGCTTTCTGGCTTGCTGGCAATGCCCTGCAAACCCCCATGCTGCTGCCTTTGCCGGTCACGTCACCCGTCGCTCCTCGATGTCGTGTCTTCCTGGCAGCCCTGGAAAAGTTTTTATCCACCATTTCCTGTAAGAGGCACCGGACAGGATTTTTAAGCACTGATGGATGCAGAGGAGCCATGTGAGGAGTCAGGAGCTGCTTGAGGGCGGGTCCTGCCTGCTGCTGCAGCTCCCTGTGGGGACTGTCCCGGCGATGGTGACACCGTGGGTGTCTGCTCCAGGGTGTCTGCTTAAAGGGCAGGGAGGAAACGTGTGGCAGAACTGGCCCTGGCTCTCCTGACTCACCAGCTCGTGCCTGAGTCAAACCATCACCTTGTTTTCACTGAACACCTTTCCTGGAAGGCTGGAAGTCCCCTCCTGCCCTGCTTTGCCCCCTGGCCTGTGTTGCTCGCCGTGGCATTTTCCTTCTGGCTCTTGGTTTCATTTCATCCCCTTTCACCTCACCAGCCTCTTGAGCCAAAGGACCCAAAGGAGCAGGTGTCTGTGCCCCCATCACAGCCCTCCCAGCACTTCCCTGCACGTCCAAGGAAGCCCTCGGTGAGCACGACCTTCCCGCCGCCTCTTTGCCTTTGCACTTCCTTTAGCATTTGTGGCCACTCATGGGGAGTTTTGAATGGATTTCAGGGTCACCATGCCTGGTTTTGTTCCCATTGGTGCTCACAGGGTCATGCACAACCAAGCAGCAGAGCCCACCACGTCTCATGGTGGTGGTGCAGGGGGGCACATGCCAGGCTGTGGTGGGCAGATGGGACAACCTTGGCTGCCACCAGCTGCAGGTGGAACCACCACTCTGCTGGAAATGGTTGTAGGAGGCTCCTAAGGGGTGTGCCGCTCTGTGAGGTCCAGTGGGATTTTCGGGACCTGCTCTGCATTCTGATCACTCCACAGAAACCAGCTGGTGGGGAGAGAAATGGGTTATTAGCACCGCTCTGACTTCCTGAGTCTGGGAATTAAACCACGCAAAGATATTGAAGGTATATCCTCATGTCCTGACCTGGGAGCAGCAGACACACCTACAACCTGCCCTGCCAGGGCCAGCATCCCACCAAGCAACTCGGGATGCTGGAAAACCCCTCCTTTTGGTGTCCTGCCTCCCTCCTGCAGGGTAGGGAAGGACTCTCCATTGCTGTATTTCCAGCCACCAGCTGAAACCAAGCTCAGTGGCTCAGTGTCACACAGGGAAGCAGCTCACATTGGGCTTGGGCTTCACCCCAGTGCTCAAATCCCACCATCAACACCCCCTAGACCCCTTTTCCACCTGGCATCCCACCATCCTTGTGCCACCAGGAGCCTGTGCCGGCAGAGCCGCTGCCACGCCGAACATTTCCCTAACACGCCCTCCGTGATGGGGAAATTGATCTCAGCACAAAACGGCTCCAAAGGCTTTAAATCAGATGACCACAGGTTTTTTCATGGAGGGACGTGGGAGGATTTCAAAACCAGCAGCCGGCAAGGTGTGATCCCTGTTTTCCTGGTGCGTGCGTGCAGGCACACACACCTCTGCGGGGCACCCGATTTTTTCCCCATCATAACTACATTTTAAGGCTTGGGGAAAAAAAAGAGGATGGGGCACAGGCCCCAGTTGGGACTCAAGATCAAACCCACACAAGCAGATTTGGATTTCCTTTGTGTTTTCCCCTAGAGAATTCCTTGTCCTGGCAAGAGGTATTAGGATTCCACTAATACCGGGGCAGCATATCTTGTATAAACCTTAAACATTCCTTGCTGTAAAGAAGAGCTATTATCTTCTCCATAGCATCCTTTTCCAGGCCAAAAGCTATTCCCCAGTTTTCTCCTTCCTGGAGAACAAAATCACTCTCATTTTGTGCTCTCTCACACATTCCATTCTGAAAACATCCCCTGGGTATTGCCCACCATGTCCCATCCCAGATTAAACTTCTTCCCAAAAGCATGGGGCCTGGAGTGAGACGTGCCCTTCCTTGGTGCTGAGGAACCAGCACCATCCAGTCCAGAAAACCCAACCTCAGGCATTTTGTATGCCACCCTCTTGCTAAAACATCATGGAATTGGGCTTTCCTTTCGATATAATAATAATAATAATAATAATAATAATAATAATAATTTCTCCAGGGACTTAATGCTGTTTGTTCAGAATTGACTACTGAGACCTTTTCATTCTCCCTGTCTCCAGTCTCTTACTCCTCACGGGATGATTTCCAGCTTTATCAACTGAGGCAGGGGAAACTGAGGCACGGGAGGGTGCAGAGATGGGCTGGAGGCTGCGCTGACAGTGCCTTTAGCTGCTCTAATCCATGGATCCAGCTCTCTCTGCACCAATCCTGGCTGTGCCGGGGCATCCTGAGGTGCGTTCCCTGTGTAGGTACATTTTGGGTGGGTATTACTGCTCCAGACCTCATTGCAGTGCAGTGCAGAGCTTCCAAACCAGCCCCCGTGGGCAGGAGCAGGGGGCTAAAACCCCACCTGGAGAGATGTCGATTGGGGTTGGAAATTAAGGAAAGCTTTGCTCAGCCCTGGAGAAAGATTATCTGAGGACAGACGGGGAAAGCTCCCCCTCCTTGTGAGATGGTTTGGGGAGAAACGATGCTGCTGGGGAAGGGGTGATGGGGAAGGTGGTGGTAAATCCTCGGGGGAAAGGAGGTATTGCCGGGTCCTTGTCCAGCCCCAGCCCCGCTTTGGGCTCCCTTTGGGCAGGGACACGGCGGGGCTGGTGTGACACGGCTGCATCCCTTCAGCCAGCCTGATTTATCCCCCTCCCCGCCGCCTTCTGGAGCTTGTTTATCCGACCTGAGGCGGGGAGAACCTTTCCCAGGGCGGCGGGCTGAACTTGTTTACCCGTTTATTTGTTATTTTATTGGCCTGCTGGCAATGCGGGACAAGGGACAGCGGGGACGCCGGAGCACGTGCCTGCCCCGGGAAGCCACACGGGCTGTGCACGCCCCGCTCGCATGGACACGGGCAGGAAACGCTGCGGGCTCCGCCGGCCCGACCTCCGGCAGCTGCGCCTCCTCCTCCTCCTCCGGAGACACGCGAAAGGAGCGTGCAAGAGCCGCGGAGCTGCTGAGCTTTCCAGCTATTGCCAGGAAGGCCGGAGAGCAGCTGAGGCTGGTAAACAACAGAGATAACCCGCCAGTATCGAGGGTGTTTTGCTCCCAGTGGTACTGGGAGGAAAATTGGGTGTTTTGCCTCCTGCTCCCGAATCCACGAGCCCCAAGGAGGGATGTGGCTTCCCAGTTTCGGTCTCTCCCGATGGAGAGACCCTGGCTCATCCCTGGCTGGAGCCAGGATGCTCCAGCTGCGTTTACTGGGGGATAAGCAGGGTTGCACTGGGTCTTGCTGCTGGGCTTGAAGGTGAGGACTGAACAAGTGGTGATTTCTGTGCCTGGGAGACCAAATTTTTCCACCCCTAAAAATGCAAGTGGGCACCGCCAGGTCACCTGGCACAAGTGCAAAATAAAGGCTCCTCGGTCACCAATATAAATCTATTTGGAGGAAACTCGTGCCTTCATCCCAGGTATGACCCAGGCGAGCACCCCACCTTAATGCCAGCAGGAGACTCTGACATGGCTGGAGCAGAAATTTGAGGATTTGACTTGGTTTTTTTTCTCCTTCTCACTGATTTTCTTAGAAATCCTCCTTATTTGCAAGGGATTTCTCACAGGAGCAGTAGGACATAGCTGAGGCTGTGATTTAGGCTTAGGCAGCCCTCTGAAGCCCCTCCACAAAAGGAATGTGGGATGGCTTTATGCCAACACCAGGTGCTCCAGGGATGGATCCATGCTTACAAAACAACATTCCCATTCAGAACAAAATGAAGAAAAATCAATTTATAGCATAAACAGTATATAGAATAATAATAAAGAAAAATAAATGGTTGTTTTGGGTTTTTTTTTTTGCTGGAGGGCTGGATCTCATTCACGGCTGAGGACAAGGCTTTGAGGTGGGAAGAAGGACTCAGCAGTAGCTTCACCACCAAAATCTCCATGTTGCTGAACTAAGCTGAGCAGGATGAGTTGAGACAGAAGAGGCACCTGCCAGCAGCGACTTTTGTGTTTATTTTTTTCTCCCAGGTGGCTTTGCCAAAGGCAGGGAATGGATTTCCACCTCCTGCCAGCTGTGAAGATCATGTGCACGGGGGAACACAATCAGCAAAGCCTTTGTTTCCCTTAAACACTAAATCACCTCTGGTTGCTGCCATGTTTCCCCTTTCCTTTTTTTTTTTCTTCTCTTCATAATTTTTGGGTGCAGCTGAGCTGCTGAGAAACTCATTTACAACTGTAGATAAAAGGACAGTGCAATAAACCATTAAATCATGCACAGCTGTTGCAACAGCAGCAATTAGGGGGAAGGCATGAGGGTGGGAAGCGTTCTTTTATGGATGGGACTTTACTAGCCCAAATTCTGGACGACCTGAGGTTACCTTTTCCAGCCTGGCTTGGGATGCGCTGTCACACCGCGCTGGCAGCCCTGGGGTTGGGTGGCCTCGTGGTAACGGCCTGGCTGCAGACAAGACGGGACAAGGCAGTGTGGGATGAGGCTGGCGTGTGCCAGGGCTGAGCTTTAGTCACCCCTGTCATCGATGACTGGCTCTGTCTGAATGCAAGAGGACCAGATTTTTGAGTAGCATCCGAAGGCACCGGCGGCTGCCAGGGATGGGGTGGTTGCGTGTGCTCCTGCACGTGTCCAAGGGAGCTGTGCTTGCTCGGTCGCTGGGTTGAGGTTGGTTTGAGCCTGCATTAGATGGGTTTTTAGGGATGTTTAGTTGGTCAGGTCAGGAATGAGCATCAGGATTTAGGGCAGGACAGAGAGGGGACACAGCACATCCATGCTCAAAGCATGTCCTGCAGATACTACAGCTCCTGTGACCCTCTGGATACCCCACCTTCATCCCAAACCCATCCTGGTGAGATCCCCCATAGCCACAGCTGCAGAAAGGCCTGGCTTTTATACGTAGCTGGCAGGTTGGGGAATTGCTCTGGCCTCTGCTCCACGGGTACAAACCGTATCTCCCACTGGCTCAGTGACCGTCCTTGGAACCCCTGAGGCACCACAAGCATCCTCACCCGGCAGTGGGTGAAAGGTGCCCGTCAATCAGGTGCCCAGGGCTGTCCCAGCCCGGGTAATAAACACACAACATGAAGCCAAGGAAGGTCGTGCCTTGAGCCCGAGCCCGGCCCTTTCTTTATAGGGAAGTTGGCAGGAAAGCCTGCCCAGGAGTCGGGTGGCCCTCAGATCTCTTGTTGACGGTCTAGCAGTTGTTTTCATTCAGGCTGAGCTCTGAGTAAACAGCTGGGAAATGTGAAACCCTGGCCGTGGCCGTGCTGTCACTGCAGGCGGCAGCCCGGGGACGTGCGGGGAGCACGAACCCACCAGAGCCGTGCAGGGGGCACAGGGGGATGGACACGGGAGGTGAGCCCCTGTCCCGGGGTCATTTGTTTGGTTTACAAGGATTGAGAAGTGTCCTGTTTGTGGCACAGAGTTTGTGCTGGCACAGGGTGCCCAGAGAAGCTGCGGCTGCCCCATCTCTGGAAGTGTCCAAGGCCAGGTTGGACAGGGCTTGGAGCAAACTGGGACAGTGGAAAGTGTCCCTGCCCATGGCAGAGAGGTTGGAACTGGATGATCTTTATGATCCCTTCCAACCCGGTCCATTCTGGGATTCCCTAAGGAGTGGTGTTGCTGGGAAGGCTGAAGCAGACACAATGAAAGTGGTTTTACCCCATCTCCATCGTTACTCAGTGAGGAGGAGCCATAATCAATGGCCAGGATGTGCTTCCACCTGTGCCATCCCCTCCCGCCTCTGTCTCTCAGCTCAAGTAACAGCAGTTGTTTGGGAGAAAACTGAGCCCCTCCCAAGTGCCTCGAAGCACAGCATCTTTCCTTGTGACCCCTGCCAGGCACCCAGACCCTGCTTTGCTACTCCCTGTTAAACTCCAGGGCAGAAATCTAAATGTTCAGCTCAATTTTCTTTTTTTTTTTTTTCCTCCCAAGGAGCTGTTAGCAGCTTGTCATTGTGGGTTGGAAAATATAAATGTATTTGAGAAAATATGTTGGCAGCAAGCTCCCCATATTGTTTCAGCTTGCCCCAAAATTCCAGAGAAATTTTCCATTAATATTTTTCATGTCTGATTTGAAAATATCAGGGAGAGAAGGAACAAATTCTGTAGATATTTTTAAAACAATTTTAGCCTTTTTTTTCTTTCCCAGCCAGGTCTCCATGGCATAGAAAAAAATAAAGGAAATGCACAAATGAAAATCATCTGCTAGGACTTAAATGCATTCAAATCATTGCTCTGTAAGTGGAATAATTTTAAGAAAACCATGATAAGGAAATTTGGTTATTTAACTTCTGCATTCCAGCAATCCGTGTGATCTGATTCCAGTGATTTGGGTCCAAAACTTGGTTAGGAGAGGTGTTAGGAAATTGGAGGTTCCCTGAGAGAGGTTTTGACAGTCGGGAGCTCCAGCAGAAGATACGGAAACAAAATTGGACCTTACTATTCTAAATTTCAGCTCATTGACCACACACTTTCCCTCTCACTTGTCTTTCACAGACCTCCTAAAAGCAGTGCCCGCAGGTCTCAGGTTTAAAAGCACGTGGCAACACTCTGGAAAAGTGGGACACTTAGGCCTCACCTCTGGATGCCTTGTGGTTTCCACCACCTGAATGGAGAGGGCAGCCCTTGGGGAGGCTGATCCAGGGAGCAGCTCAACCCCAGGAGTGGTGCTGGTCCCAAAAGTGGTTCTTCTTGGCCAGAGCTGAGGTGCGTGGGCCGCTGTTGGGCAACCGTTGTCTGGATCATCCCAGCCCTGTGAGGAAGCCGGGATGAGCAGGTTGTCCATGGGGCAGACGTGCTCACAGAGGTGAGGTGTGGGTGGGAAGATCCTCGGCACGTACACGGTTTCGAAATGCAGCTCCTCACCAAAGCTCTTCTCCTCCTCCCTGCATGGGACTCTGGATTGGACAAGGAATTGTGTTTCGGGTCACCTCGTGCTGGAGAGCACTGAGATGTGCATGGAAGGCTTTTGGGCATAAATCTGAGGTTCCCTCCGTGCTCAGAGGACACAAACTCCTCCTCCAGGACGCATCTCATCCTGGTTTGCAGTCAGTACCCACAGCAGGGCAGCTGAATTGTTCTGAGTGCAAGTGGGTGCTCATTTCTCTCCACAGGTGGTAGAAGTGGTCAGAGGTGACCAATTCCTTGTAGACACCCCAAAATTACGTAAATTCTTCCCAAACTCTACACACAGCTTTTCTGTGGATGGAGGCAGAACAGCAGGAGCTGAGCTTCAACGCCTCCTCCCTGCTCAGCATCCCTCAGGGGAACCTTCCCATCTGAGCCTCCCAGGCAGTGCAGATCCTTCTGGGATGCTGCTTCAAAAGCCCCTGTATCAGGAGCCAAACTGATTATCAGTGGGGGTTGAGACCTTAGATAAAAAAATACCCTTTTTCCTCGACTCCGATTAATCTGCTGCCCGCTGCTGCCTACAAGCACATCCTCCTTGATCATCAGAAATACAAACCACCACATTTTCTCCCCCAGAGCTTTGTGTTTTAGGGTTTTTTTGCATTACTTTGAAGAGATTCCTCAGCATCTCTGGGGTATCTGGCTTCACCGCATCATTGCCGCCAACTTTTTAGACGCTTCTCTGTCGCCATGACAATGCTGAGGTTGTCGCTGGCCCGGGCTTGTTACATAATGAAGGTGAGTCAGCCCCAGAAAGGCCACAGCCTTTGCCATTGTTTGATTTAATAACCTGCAATGATGAGATAACGATCCAGGCTCTTAATGAAAGGTGGGTGGTAATGAGAAGTTAGCAAAGTCCATGGGATAATGACAGGCTGTGATTTCCGGAGGGGGATGGAGGGTGATCATCCTCCACCGTAAATGGGCTGAACACACTCACTGTCCGTGGGAGGGGGGGGTTTCACATCCAGCGCTGAGCGCCTGCAGGCAGGAGACCTGGAGAGACCCGCGTGCATCACCGGGCTGGGAACTGAGTTCTTCGTGAACACAATCGGCTTCAGCCATTGGGCACCTCCGTAAAAATAAATCCCATAACAATCCGTGCATTCAGGAATTCATTGTTCTTCCCATCAGATCTCCAAAATGCTGCATCGCTTTGCAGCACTGTGCTGGTTTGGGCTGGGACAGGATGATTTTCTTCGGGGTAGCTGCTCAGAGGCTGTGTTTTGGACTTGTGACCAAAACAGTGTTGATAATATCGAGATGGTTTGGGTTTTGCTGAGCAGGGCTTACCCAGAGTCAAGGCTTTCCTGCTTCTCACCCCACCCCACCGGTGAGGAGGCTGGGGGGGCACAAGGAATTGGGAGGGGACAGAGCGAGGACAGCTGACCCCAAACTGACCAAAAATATTCCATAACACATTTTGTCATGCTTAGGAAAGGGGGGGGACATTCGGGGTGATGGTGTTTGTCTTCCCATTACACGGAGCCCTGCTTTCCTGGGGATCACTGGACACCTGTGGGAAGTGGGGAATTAATTCCTTGTTTTGCTTTGCTTGTGCACGTGGCTTTTGCTTTACTCATTAAACTGTTTGTGTCTCAACCCCTGAGTTTTCCCACTTTTACCTTCCAGTTTCCCCCATCCCACTGTGGGGGAGTGAGCGAGTGGAGCTGAGCTCCCAGCCGGGGTTAAACAGCGACAATCCTAAATTAGGTCTGGTACAGGTGTGAGCAGAAGGCTGTAATTCTGCTGATTTTCCCGGAGAAGGCACTGTGGTAACACATGCCAAGTTCTGCTGGCAGCAGCAGGACGGGGAATATCCGATGTGGCAGCTGGGACAGAGCAGCCCTGTGAACGCACTTTTCTCTCAGACCAGCAGGATTTTTGTGCAGGTGGTTGTGGCCTCTTGATTAGGGATGAGGTAACCTAAAGTCAAGTTCAACATCCTGTGGATTTACACCCTAAAATCAATCCCAGGGCTTTCAGTGGGGAATTTCACACCTTAAAATAACAGGGCAAACAGGGAGGTGCTCCTCTCACCTAACTGAAAGTACCTGGGAGTAGAAGGCTCAACCCAGTGTCAGGCTAATGTGAAAGTGGTCTTTTCAGAAGCTCTGACGATGCCAAAACCTGAATCGTGGTTCTCTGATCTGCACCCTTTGACCCTTGCTGTTGGGACCAAGCCTGAACTTTTGCAGCCAGCTTTTATTTAAAGGAGAATCAGTATTAAATTTCTGAGACTGGAATATCCCAACTTCTTTCCATTTAATTACCCTCTGACCACTTTTAGAAACCCGTGTTTCACAGACTCACAGAATGGCCTGGGTTGGAAGTGACCTTTAAGATCATCCAGTTCCAACCCCTGCCATAGGCAGGGACACCTTCTGCAAAAATAGGTTGCTTCAAGCCTCATCCAACCTTGGACACTTTCAGGGATGGGGCAGCCACGACTTCTTTGGGCAACCTGTGCCAGGGCCTCACCACCCTCACAGTAAAGAATTTCTTTATAATACCTACCCCAAATCTACCCTCTCTGCAACCTATGGAGTCAATTCTCTTTATGGTTTAGCCCATTTATGGGGTGAGTTTTGTTTTGCACTAGTCTTGTAAGGTCAGGAACTTTCACAGGACATTACTCAACCCTCCTGGATCTGTTTCTGAGCAGACCTGCCAGCTTTGAGAAACATCCGTGCTCCAATGGATATTTGCAGCTTCAGAACGATATTCCCAAATTATATTTTGAGAATATAATTATTTTTGAAATTACAAATAAACTTCCTTTCCTGGGATTTTCAATATGATCTGGGAGGCTCCTTTGGGGTCAACAATCCTGGCTAATGGACACCCATCTTACACCTCCCCATCTTTGGTCTTAAGATTTACTGGGTCTTCCCAGGGACCATCCAAGACCTGAGCAGAATTGGAGGCACCCACCTCTCTGAGGACGGTGGAGAGATCATTGAATGATTTTGCTTTTAATGTGGTGAATTGAGATTGAATCCAGGCTCTCATCCTTCCTTCTTCCCCGTATTCATCCAAGCCAGGCATTGCATTTACAACTCTCCCATTTCCTTTCCCCTTTAGCTCAGCCAATCATAACCAAACACCTCTAGTTAGGGCACAAATCTGACCACTCAAAAGAAATAAGGTTTGAACCCTTGTCCTTCTGCCTGAAGAGCTATAAATTAAAAGAAATTAAAAAAAAAAAAACAAAACAAAACAAAAAAAAAAACCTCAACAATTTGCAGAGGGTTGACTTCAGGAAGAATTTAGTCTTCTTGAAAGAATTCCTGCATGGCTCCGAGTGTGATGGTGACAACACACGGGGAGCTCAGAGCAGAGGGCTGGGCAAAAGCAAGGAGGTCCCCAAGCTGGAATCAGCTGGTTAAGGCTGAATTCCGCATTTCTGCAACCTCTTCCTGGCTTTTCCTGTCCCTTGGCTGCCAGGAAAGGTCAGCTCTGGGTGCGATGTTTGACTGGGGCTGATACCGCGGCGTGAGCAATGCCCTGTGCCTCCGTGGGGATTTCCCCCTCCGGGGCTCAGCCCTGGTTTCTCAATGTCAGAAGCCTGAACCCCGTTGAATTTCCCCCCTTTCTCTGCTCGTGGTTATTTTTAAGCAGAGCCGCACCCACGGGCAGGCGTGTGGCAGCCCGGCTCTTGCTTCAGTGGTGTGGCTGTTGTCTGCAATGAGCTGAATTTCTTACACCCGGTCAAGGAAGAAGTTTTACGAGCACGTCAGGTGCAATCAGAGGGTGCAACAGGCTGAAAAACTGCACGGCTTGTCCGCAGGCAGGAGAACGCGTGTCTGCTCCGGTGGGGGAAAGGAGGGAGAGCTCTGGGGCACGCGATGTTCCCTGCCCCGCCTGGATCCCGCACCCCGGGCAGGGCTCAGCGCTCCCGGCTGCAGAGGGACCAGGGGCTCTCCCCTGATTTCAGGGTAAGGGGCTGTAAATCCCGTGCTGAGAAACATCCCGTAATCCCTGCAGGGAACCTTGTCTGCAAATAATACCGTGAAGAAATGGTTTTGCCCGATTTCAGTTCCTTTTTGCCCGATGCGGCTGGAGGAGAGGAAGGAGTGTTAGACTGCAAGAACAGGGGGGTGAAAGGCAAGAAACGAGGAAGGAAAACACAACTTGTTTGGAGGAGAGGAAATAAAAAGCTCTTTTCCGTGGCAGAAACGCCCCGATCCATTACAGGGACAGATGCAGGAGCTCTTCGTGTTCCCCCCCGGGCATCAGGAGCTGGGCGGGATGAGGGAGAGGGAGCGGTGATATCCTGGTGATACAGGTACAGTTCACACTTCGCTCCTTGTTTATTTATTCCTGTAACCGGAATACCTGCGAGGGGCGAGGGAGGCGATTGAAACCTGCAGGCGCAAAGGACCTTGAACTCCAGCTGCCTCTCCAAATCCAAACATCTTTATCAGCCTGATAAAAATCAAACATTTATCACCCTCCCCGCCGGGAGTCTGACCCTTAGCAGCCTTTTTTCAAGTCCTTCCAAAGAAAGCGCCATCAGCAGTGAAAACTGCTCAGCATCCAGCTGGCAAGAGGAGGGGGCGACCACTTGGTTTCCTTCCTGACCTTTCTGAAAGCATCTAATTCCCCGAAAATATCGCAGACAATTTTCTTGGCTTCTTCAGTATCCCACTATTTAATTTTTTTTTTTTTTGCAAGTGCAAAATTTAGCATTTTGCTTTGGGTTTTTGTTTTGTTGTTTTGGGTTTTTTTGTTGTTGTTGTTTGGTTTTTTTTGGAAAACCATATAAATATGCCTTGGTCAGCCCAGAGGAATAAATTTCTCTGCTGCAAGAAAATGTTGTTAATGCACTAACAAGAATCTGGGCAGCTGCTGCCTGACTTTTGCAACCTCCCTCCTGGAGTAGGGAGCACTTTGGAATGGCTTTAAACTGGATGAGAGTAGATTTAGATGGGATATTGGGAAGAAATTCTTCCCTGTGAGGGTGGTGAGGCACTGGAACAGGTTGCCCAGAGAAGCTGTGGCTGCCCCATCCCTGGAAGTGTCCAAGGCCAGGCTGGATGGGGTTTGGAGCACCCTGGGCTAGTGGAAGCTGTCCCTGCCCATGGCAGTGGGGTGGAACTGGATGATCTTGAAAATTCCTTTGAACCGAATCTGTTCTGTGATTCTGAACCTTGTGCCCACATTCCAGGCCGATAAATCAAGGCCATACTGGAACTTGCTGCAGATGAAGCTGCCCTGACATGAACAGAGCACGTGAATGGCTTCATCTACAGAGTGATGCACACACAGCTCCCAGCCACCCTCTCCAAATTCCAACCATGCAAACAATTCCTGGATGTGTGACCGGGATCCCACCAGGGCATCTCTCCCCACTCTGCACCCCGCGCTACGTCCGAAGGAGATGATTCGTGTTGCACTGAACACAGGCAAGAATGTGACTGGTCCTTCCCTTCCAAGTTTCCTTTAGAGGGAATCAAATAAATAAAGAAAAAAAAAAAAAGACATGAAAAGGGGAGGATGAATCATGGCTTAGTCAGAGTTGGGGCTCGCCAGAGCAATTGCTGCTGGTGCTGGCGTTTTGATGCCGGGGGGGAGGATGTCAGGGAAGGCTGGCTGGTGACCGGTAGGTTCTTCCAAAGGGGATGGAGAATTGAGTCTGGAGTTGTTATTTGGGATGCATCCAGAGTTCAGGATGGGTTGCTAGGTGAGTTTGACGTTGGAGCAGCAATGGAACAAAAGAGGGAATTGAGAGGGTTTAGTTTTGGTGTTTTGGAGAAGTTTGAAGACTGTAAACCCCATAGGAGGTGGGTATCCCATCCTCACAGAAATTGGGTTTTCCCCCCTTTTTCTCCCAGACTTCCCCTCTTTGTGCCACCCTTCCCTCTCCCACCTCTCTGGACCTGCTGCCTTCATCCCTTGGATGCTCAAAGTCAATTTTTTTTCCCATCTGCCACCAGGACTTTCAGATTTTGAGCCCTGACATTACATTTATACATTTATACCCTGTTCCTTCTCATTTATTAAATATCTGCCAGTTCCCGGTTGGGGTAGGTACGGCAGCACCTCCAGCCTACCCTGGCTGGTTGATTCCTCCCTCTACACCCTGTGGGACAGCATCGCTGCCTGTGGGTCCCATGTCACACTGTGCCTGTGGTGGCTCCCGAGGAGCTGCCACCTCTTCCTGACAACATTCAGGCCGCATCAGCGGCTTGATTTCCCGAAAAATCGCTGAGCTAAGCACCCCCTCGGGCTCCTTTCACAGCAGCTGTGAGCAACAGCTTATTTACCAGTCCAGGTGCTATTTTTAGGGAGCTGGGATTTTGCATAGCACGACTTAAGAGGGGGAAAAAATAATCCTCTGAGTGCACCTAGTGCCGTCCTGCTCCCCGCCCTCTCCCCGGGGTGAAAGTGCCTTATAAATAGTAATGGTGCTTCTTCCAGCTGACCTCCCTCGGAGCAGCTGGGTGCTCGTGCCTTTGAAATCCAGGCCACTTATTTAGGAGTTGAAGCTTTCCGCTCCAGTTATTTAGGAGTTTCTAAGCCAAGAGTTACTAGGTGGATCTAATTTGAAGCGACTGTGATTTTAATTCAGGCAGGGTTTCGCTTTCGGGCTCCTTTTCATGTCGTGGGGGTGGTGATTTGTGAAGTGGAAAAGAGCCACGGAGAGGGGAGAGCTGCTGGAGGAAGGGGGATGATGCCCAAATTCCGTGTCCTGTAACATCATGTGAATTTTTGTCCTCCTCCTGACTCATGCTCTAGCTGGGAACCGACTTTCTGTTGCCCTACATGTGAAAAGGATTTGGGGATTTTGTGCAGAGTGGTCCAGGGAGCGCTGTTGTGCCTGACTCCCATCCCATCCTTGCCAACTGGAGCACTCACAGCTCTCTCCCATCTCCCTTCCCACATCCCAAATCTCTGGTTCTTTTCCAGCTCCCTCATAGTAGCTTTTTTTACATTTTTTTTTTTTTTTGCCTGTGAATATTTTTTCCCTGTGTAGGAGAGGGAAAGATTGTGCACTTTTTACTCCATCTTGGTTCCATATAAGGAATTAGCCAGAAATATCTTCTTTCTAGATGCATTATAAAAATACAAGCCTTTGCTTCCCGAGGAGTAAAATACCCTCTGTAACAAAAAAAAGGTTATTGAACGTTTTAGGTATCCGAGATGCTCCTCATCGGGCTTTCAATTTTGAAGCAAAATTTGCTTTATTAAACACCATCAAAGCAGATGCTCCCACCTCTACAGCTCTTCCCACCTCTGACATATTCCCACATTTCCCTGCTGTGGCACATTCCCACCCAGCATCCTTCCCAAGAGATCCCTCCATGCCGGGTGGGATCATCCCCGTCAGTGTTGGGGGACAAGGAGGGGTTTGAGCACCTGCGTGTTTGGGATTTGGGCGTCGTCACAGGGATTTTCAGGGTGGTCCCAACCCCTCTGTGCTGCAAACAGGGGCTGTGTGGGGCTGTCAGCATTGCTGGGATGCTGTTTGTAGCCTAATTTATGGTGGAAATGTAACTTGCAGGAACCTGGAGAGTGAAATAAGAAGTTTAATAAGCTAATGAAATGATGAAAATAAAAATAATTTTTACGAATAATAATAATAAGTATAATAACATTAATTATATTATTAATACTATTAATATTTATAATAGCAACAACATATTTATTGTATGTGAACATAACATGATAATTAGGAAAAGATT
>VZTA01002460.1:3594-26869 GCA_013398855.1 Mohoua ochrocephala | reverse complement strand
GCGTGGTTTAGACCATAACTATATTACTATTGCCTTAAAGAACACAACAAGTTACAGAATAGCTTTTTCTTGTAGATTTGAAAATAAGCTTATCTGAACCGAAGATCTTGAAAGCACCTCACTTCCAAAATACTGCTTGCTTTTTCACATATCAACATGTAACATATTTATTCCAGGAAAAAAGAGAAGTCCAGACCTCACCCATGTGTGTTTTGAAAGAAGAAGAAAAAGGAAATGAACAAAACAAAAACTCATACACAAAACTTCCACAAGCCACTTTTCATGATTGTGATCTACAGAAAAAAAAAATTTCTTTCTTATTTGGATCATACCTCTTCTTGGGGGGGAAGTGGAGAAAGTAATGCAAGATATATTGTATATGGTAAATAGGATGAGTAAATCCCAATATATACTAAAGCGAACAAGCAAGCAAATTCAGATCGTTATTCTTTCCCTTTCTTCCTCAAGGGAAGTTTTAAGGGACAGTTCCCCATTAAATTTTAATTTCAATTATAATTTTTAAATATTTTTTTATTGCAGCCAAAACAGTGTTCAAAAAACATTTTTCATAAAATAAACTATGATATATACACAACATTTTAAGTTACAGGGCATAAGTTTACAATTTTTGGCAGATTCTGTTAAACAAAATGGAAATTGTGTAACTTTAGTACTTGGAGAAACTCAAGTTCCTCATTTTGGTACAAATGTTTTGTGTCCCCCTGCACTCTAACCATACCTAAAGTGGTTAAATAAACTAACATTAATATGTAACATCTCACTGTTTTCTCTTATGTTCTGATTCTAGACAGAATTTTTCATATGCTTCTTCAATTTCTGGATCCATCTCATCATCAATCTCATCAAAATACCTGAGGAAAAGAAAAATCACCAAAGACGTTAGGTTTACATACAGATTTCCAGAGCCAACAGAGTTTTAGAACCATTTCTGTAGATGTCAAGAATAAAACAAAGCTTTATAAATGACAGTTATTTATGACGTTTTCTTAAAAGGGAATGAAAAGAAGAAAAAATAATGAGTACTAGGAAAACAAATAAACAGAAACCTCAAAGCAGCACAGATATGTACAAATACCTACAGTGTTTGCCACCTTTTTAGATCATCTTATGCTGCCCAGTTTAAAAGACAGAAATAGTTTCCAAGATGATAGAAAATGCAATCATGCAATCCAAGCTTCTCAAAATTTAATAATGCATCTGTACTGATCCATTTACAAAAAAAAACCCCCAAAACCCCCCAACATATTAGTGTAAATTTGATTTGTTGGCATCCTAGTTCAAAGATAGAATACATTAATATAGAAACCCTGCATTCCTGTTTGTTGATATGTAAAAGAAGGCCATAGAAAATGTGTAAGAAAAGTTTTTTTGCTTAAAAGTGCTGTGCATTGAGCAAGCAGTCTCCATATTGTTCCTTCTTCCTTGTAGAAGTGTACCCTTCAGAAGAAAGAGTCCTCACACAGAAGCCTCCTCCCTGATGTCAGTCATGAGAAATAGCTGACAGAGAATCAGCAGACATTTGTCTAAGCTTTTCTTAAGCCTTCAACAAAGAAGGTTGCAGTCACCTTGCTTGTAGGTTGACTCAGTGTTCTACATGTCATCTTTGGATTTGCTGTGTTTTTTAACTGCTGTCTGTCTCCAATTTGCATTTTTCCTTCTAAGCAGAGGTTCACATGGGTCTTTTTTTTCCCCTTCAGTATGAGCTTGTTGATTTCTGATGGCATAATAATTTCTAATACATCTTCCAAAGTTCTTGACATTCCCCTCAGCTAGGTACAATCTGAAAGTCTTCTAATTTACTAACAAAAGTACTGATCCAGGCCTGTACTCTTACCACACATAAAAACAACACTGAAAATGTTTTTGTGTGTTAAATCATGATCTGAAAGTCCTCCTTTGTCAGTATAAACCTCAGAGCAATTTACTTCAGACCATGTTTCTTCTTACTTTACCTATTTCTTTCTTATAAACCAGTGCTAAAAAGTCAGACTACAGTCTCATCTACTGCTTCCCCCTTTGCCATTCGGTTGCTTTTCTTGCTCTACAGGAATACTGAATGGCCCTCTAATTGAAGGGAATGGTATTTAGGCCGAGGAGAGAAAGTTAACACTTCCTCCCTTTGAAAGACACTGGAAATTCAGTAATCATCTCTCACTGGGATGTTCACTGGCACATCAGTCAAACGAATTCAGATTGCCTCACTACAAACACTTGAAGGCTTGGTGCTTCATTTTGCTTGCAATTTTTTTTTTTAAATGCAGAAATATGTTTGTACATGTGCATAAACATCTGAAATGTAATTACCATACTCAATAGAACAAATATGAAATAGGCTTCAAACTTGTGTGATTAAAATCCAATTTATACCTAGACAAATACATCCACTGTAGAACTAAATAACAATTACATTATTTAGTTTCATTTTTGTCAAGACTGGAATCCTAAGCCTGCACTATCACAGCAAAAATAACTATTATTATTAGTTAAAAAAATAACAAAATTATTTTTAAAAAAGACATCACTAAAAAAGAAAACATACAGCTCTCCATGTCCTGACAGATCTGCTCCATTTTCTTCGTAATATGGAAACAAATCCTCTCTTTCAAGCAGCTCTTGGTATTTTTCTTGATAATCTGGCAATTAATTAAAAATGAGACTGAGTAAACATATAAGACTAGTCCTCTAAATTAACAGAAAACTATAAAGTTTGAAAATTGGCCAGTTAACGAAACCATAAATGGCAGGAAACATATTAACAGGAAAAGCTCCTCCTACAATGTTTTCTCAGGACATGAATGGATCTCTAGGAATGATGCTTAACTTCCCACAGAACTGTCAATGTAGTGACAGATATCTTTACCTCAAATTGTGCTCAGACTACAGATGAAGAAACCAAGGATTTTGATTCGCTCGTGTTACTAACAATGGACAAACGAAAGACTTGAGTATTTCTGGCTTTCTGGAAAGACAAAATGCTGTGGACTACTGAACAAACTCTTCTGACCTCTATGAACTCAAATGCACATTCTCCATTTCAAACATCTACCTTCTTTGAACGCAGAATAAATCATGTGCTCCACCAAACCAGGAATTCAGGCAGAATTTTGTCTTTTAAGTTGGACAGGTTTTAAATTCTTGAAGAATAATACTGTATGTTCTTCAACAGGCTGTAAACTTGATTACAACTTTTTAAAGAAGATTGAGAAGACAGGTAAACTACACTTGTGTCATACCTGGGTCTGCTGCAGTGAAAGGAACACCATCAGACGTGTAAAATGTTGGTTCATTCTAAAAATAAAGTCATACGGAAAGTTATGTGTGTTCAGAGAGACATGTTTGTGGTTTTGAGTAATGCAATTGTCTAGGAATCAAACTAAGGTCCCACGAAAGTAAGGAACTGAAATGTCCCTATATTCTTACCATGAAATAGTTTGGGTCATTTTCAGGGGTAGCTTCCGTGTGTGGAGTTGTTCCATGAACTCTCCCCCAGTTACTAGATCGCAGTTCTACTAGTTTCAGAAGCATGTGTTTCACATCTCTGAAATAGAGAAGCACAACACAAGTTAGAATGTTTTGTGCCAAGTAAGAAATTGGGCTTCTCTTATTGCACAAATACAAGATAGTTTAATCCGTCCAAAAAAATAAGTTCAAGGACAAAATTTGTGTCCAGTGTGTCCTATCTGTCCAGTGTGCAGATAATTTTGATTTCAATTTTACAGCTGCAAGTCTAGATGCTTTATGTGTCAATTATGAGATATTCACTCTCTTCACTTCCTCTGCTGTTAAGTAAGGAGCTCATATGAAAAAGGAAATTGCTATAGCTTTTATTGAGACACCACACCTTGCAGTACAAGTTAAAGAAAAAATCCCTTTTTGATAAAAGGATAATACTGGGGAAAAAAAGGGGAGATGATCTTTAAATTTTATTTTAATTTCCTAGTCTATGCTCCTGACTTCAGTCCTTTTCATCATACTGAAATGTTGTTGTCAAAAGTAAGAAGTAATGTCCCCAGTACATTAGATACCAACATCCATTTCATCCCTAAAATAAGAGAAAATGCCTTCTTCTTTTAAGCTAGTCTATGGAGAAGAGTATCATTAAAGAATACATAAATAAATAAACAGAGTTATTTTCCCAGCTGAAATTGATGCTGAATTGATTTTTGCCTTTTTTTTTTCTTTTACATATTCTCTTTATTCTTTACACATATATTTGTAGCTCTGTAGCCTGTTATAGTATTAGGAACTAGCATTTCAACTACTCTGTTGGACAGAAAGATAAAATAAATTCCTCAGTGGCTCCAAGCTGGGGGTCCAAGGTTAGATTNNGGAAGCCAAGGCTGAAACCAGTTCTCCACATTTTCATAAGCAAAGTTCAGTTCCTATCTAAGGGCAGGGAGGAAGGGGGAATTCAGAAAGGCCTGCACTGCAGGGGGAATTACCTCACCACTTACGTCCCTAATGGGGGATGCTTGTCAGTTATGCTAATTTGCTAAACACATAAAAATTGTACACGTGTTATGCTGGGTGTGCATCTTTGGTGCTTTTCCACCTGGTGAGTTGTGCACATAAGGATCCTTATAAAGGTAACCCCTTTTTATCACTTAACTGTGTCTGGCTCATGATTTTAGGACCAGGGAAAAGGCATCAAAATTAGTTTGTTGTTCTCTATCTTTGAAGCCTCAGCTTGTGCCATCAATTTTGGTTCCTGAAGCAAAAATTTCCTCATCCTCCTTGAGGGCAGCTCAATTACAACCCACAGATGTTATGAGCTACTCTTGGTCTCCCTCCATTTGGCAAGAGATCAGGGTCTGAACCCTCTACAGGTTTTTAGTAAGTTTGCAAGAAGCTGAGGATGAAGCACAGCAGAATCGGATAACCTCATGCACACAGGTGATTAGTCAACCACTAATATATTACTAATACATTAGTCAATCACTCGTTTTTTCTAGATTGAAGCGAAGACCTTGCCAAAAAGGTGTGCTCTGCAGAAAAAAAAAAAACAAACAAAAACCAAACCACAAAGTGTATTTCATTTTGCCTTTACATTTGTAGTAATTTGTATGTATTTAATACTGCTACATATTTAGTAATGTTTGTATGTATTTAATCCTGCTCAATTCAAAATTAAAAGTATAAACTATGAGATATTGCCCTATTGTCTCTTTGTACATACTTGCTTTAAGAGCCTAAAGCACTTACAGAAGATTTCAAGACCTAATAGGTTAAAAAAAAAAAGTGGAACTAGAATCTTTATTAAAAACTAAAATACAATAAACCCACCCCAAAACAAAACCAACCCAACTGCCAAAAAATCCACCTTACTCTTCAACTGAACANATACCTTTTCTTTTTTTTTTTTTTTTTTAAAAACGTGGAAAAAGACCCACACATCACAGTACTTTTCAGAAATACAGGTTTTTAAGATAAGTTTTTGGACGTGTTCATTACTGTTGGGGATTTTTCAAGGTGTTCCTTTTTGTATAAACAAAACACTGCACATAAAGTTATCTTCTCACCTGCTACAGTTTGCATCCAGCACAACATTTTCAATTCTCTGAATAATTTCCTCCATATCATTCTTCCCTTTTTCTTTCCAGGCATCTTCTAAAACTGAGCCTGTCAACTAAAGACAAAGGATTAGTTTGGTTTTTTTTAAAGAAAATTAGAAATCCTTAATAAACAGTCAGCTGAAGAGATTCTGTAACAATTCATGACAATTGAACTACCTGATGGCTGAAGCTCCCAGCTGCCTGTATCTCTTTGCTAAACAGATTAATAGATCTCATAAATAGTTTATTTTAAACTACAGACAGTACAAGAGCTCTGTGTCCAATGTTTATGTTTACCTAGAAGTTCACAGCCACTTGGTTTCAGTCTTGAAATATGATTTTGAAACAACTCTTCAGTGACATTGGTCAAATCTTACTTGATTTAAGTACATACTACCATCCTTCATTTCCTTTAAATCTTATTTTTGCAGCTGATTCCACCAGTTTACATGACAACAGCAAATACTTTATTAAACTTTAGAAACACTTCAGTCAACTTGGCTAGCATCACACATGCCAGAGAATTCCATCTGGGTATATATAAAGGAGACTAGAATTATCTGACCAAGCCAACCTGAACTTTAATACATGAAAGTCTACAAGGCTAAAGCTGCTGCCCAGAAAGCTTTAGCAGCAGTCAGTCTAGAACGGCTATGGATGAAAGCCTTTTACTACACAAATAGGTGCTTTAATGCCCAATAATTGCACAGGAGGAGTTAAATCAGAAAAAAAATTAGTTTGCCACTAATAGCAATCTCCTCGGCATAAATATTACATGATCAAAAATGCTTGGAATGGCACCTGATGATACAAAGGGATAAAATCCCAAGATAAAGGCAAGTATATTGGTCAGCATTTGCTTGGTATTTGTAGTATTCCACAGTGGTCCTACCTTAATCCTAGATAATTAGGTACTAGCAAGATTAATTAAAAATAAACATATTGCACAGCAAACAGGTGAAAAACCTGTAGCTATCACTGTATTAAATGGAAAAGATAAAATGAGACATTTATTGCTTCAGTAGCGAAACCAAGGTTTCACTACACGAGGTAGCCCAGTCCAGCTACACACACACTCAACATTTGTAGATACTGTAAGACATCAGAAAACACTTGCATGAACAAAACAAAGACTCTCCTTGTTCTGTAACACCTTTCAGATATAGCAGGTGTGTCATAAAACAATTTAGACTACTGGTTTTCTTCAGGATGCTGCACTGTAAAGCTTCCTGATTTGTGTATTGCTGCTTAAAAAGGTTCTTCGGTGGGCCTTGCCTCAGGGAAGCACTGCCAACATAAGGACTGACGGCAGGAGTGAATGCGCTCATTGAGCACAATCGCACACTTGCTGTGAAGCAACCTCCTTAAACATCCAAACTCCAAATGAAGGTTTTAAATTACAAAAACCTCTCTTCCCTACTCTCTGTTTATCATATCAAAAGAAGCTGTCAGAAATGACGTTCAAGATAAGAGTCTGAGAAGCAGTGGAGTATGAGGAAGGGTAAAGAATAAGGAAAAACAAACAGGCCAATTAAAAATCTTCAGAAAAATACAGTTTAGCACTTAAACTTCATTCCTAATTTAAATTGTTTTCCCAGCTACGAGTATAATGATACCTAGTGAAGATAGTTTCTCCTGCATAGAAGCTAACCATTTTACAAGAAAAGGCATGGGTTATGAGCTAAGAGGTTTATTTTCAACAAGGAAGATAAATCTATATATTTCTACAACAGTAATGACACAGATCATACAGAATGAAATAACTGATATTAAGGACCTTTTGCCACAAAAAGTGGTGGACCCTAATGACCAAGTGTCCTTCAGAACACAGAACATATCTAAGATCTCACAATTCATTCAGGCTGGTTACAGTTTTCTCCCATACCAGAAGCAGCAAAATAAGGTCTAGAGGAAGCATTCACTCCTTTGCACCTGAACTTCAGCTCTATTGCTCATTTGTACATAAATGGCCTTCAATTTATTTTTAGAGCACTTTGTTGCTTTTTTTACTGCCTCAATTTCCTAATGGCACTAAGGAAAACAAAAAAAGTAGTTTGCTCTGTTAATGATGTAATGCATAAATCCCTATAAATACTTCCTCATTTGCAGTTTACCCTGCTATTCCCAAAGCTAGGAAGCTTAAAAAACTTGATTATTTTTTCTTTTAAAACTACTATCTCACCTTCAGCAGTTTCACCGCACATATCAAATTACTGTCCACAGGGTTAGAGAAGAGTGAATTCAGCAATTCCCGAAGACCTTCTTGAAGAATTTCTGCCCGTGTAACCTGTCCCTTTGTTCCTTTAATCTGCAAAACATATATAAAACCCCCCAATGTTTAAAAGATTTAAGTTTCAGAAATTAATTCAGGCACATGTTCTCTCTTGACTGCTGTATGATTTGGTTCGTGATCAACATAGGTGATCTCTATGGTGGGAAGAACATGCCAAATCCTGTAACCATTTTAGAACACAGACTCCCATAGAATGGTTTGGGTTGGAAGGGACCTTAACCATCATCTAGATCATCACCTACCTCAATCTGCTGGCCATACCTCTTCTGATGCAGGTCACGTTGAAGTCCTCATCCACCAACACCCAAAGTCCTTCCCAGCAGAGCTGCTCCCGATCAATTCTCCACCCAGCCTGTATTTGTGCCTGGCCCAATGCAGTGCCCTGCACTTGGCCTTGTTTGCACGGTCCCATCTCCCAAGCCTCTCTTGGTCCCTCTGGGTGGCATCCCTTCCCTCCAGCACGGTGACTGCACCGCACAGCTCGGTATCGTCGGAAAACTTACTCTGAACAATGTCCTTTCAATTCTGACATGACAATGCAATGTCTAGCATTTTGTTTCTCTGCTAACAAATTGCTAAGAAAAGCAACCAAATGCCTGCCTAATGGCCCACAAAATACCAAATTACCAGAACCCCACGCTCTTTTCCATACTGCATCACATATTCTCTACAGCAGTGGTAGCTTAATTCTAGAAGGCAGTGTTTATATATTTAAAAAGTTAAAGGAAATCGTTTAAAAACAAATGGTATACTCCAAAGAATTTGATATACTCCACAAATGGACAACTCCCCCTGCTCCAAAGTCTTTGAAAATCTTCCTTTTTTCTTCTAGCAAGTGAAAAGTAGATTTCAAGGACCACTTATGGTCCAGAAATGGAAGCGTCAGAGAAGGATTTTCCTCATGCCAGCAGAACATTTTTAGAGTGTTTGCTTAAATCAAACAATCGAAATAATCAAGTCAAATGTATATTTTTAACTACGCTACAGCAGGAAGTGAACTTGGTGAATGCACAGGCATAATAAAGAAATTTTTTACACATTTTTGTGCATATCACAGATATGGAAAACAAATCTAAATACAAGACTGCATACTTCATGCATGAGCCAATGACTCAACCATCAGAAGAAATATCTTTAAAGGTCTGCATTTTTAATTCCTCATTTTGAGTATTTTCACATCTGCCTCAAGGGTTTGTTAACACCTCTTATTAGAGCCTGAATACTGAATTACATGGGTTATTGATCCTGGTCTACTTCTGCTAGGCATTTAATAACATTTAATATGTTGGTTAAGTATAGACATCTGGGGTTGTTGCCAGTAAAAGAAAATAACGAAAGCTTAATTTCAAAGATGTGTATGGTTGGTTCTTCCCACAAATTCTTACACTTGAATTTTTATACACTTCTCTTCTAATGATCTTGTCCTTTTTTGTTTATATGTTTCTTGGATACCCACATTATAATGAAACTGTTCTAAAGTTCTTTTATTTACTGCCCTCGGCCTTCGGAAAAACACCTCATAGTCCATTTCAGTGTTTACCTACACACAACAAAAAATTAATGACGAACCATGTGACATGCAACTTTCTTCTTACCTCTAGGTTAAGATAAAGTTCAGCTAAGAACAGCACAAAAGCATGAAATTGTTTTCTAGTGGTCTCATCCCCTTTGGTAGCTTCATCCCTGTTTTCATACTCCGTTCGACACCTGTAAAAATTAAAACAAAATTATATCATCTGAAACCATTCCAACATATGTAACACGCCACTCATTTAAAGGAATGCCGAGAACTTATGAACTGCACGAAAACTGTTACATACTGAATGCTGGGATGTATGATCTGAGAAGGAAATGAGAGGCCTTCACAAAGAAACAGTGGATTTGCATCCTTTTAGATGAATACATGATTACATCTCTAAGCACTGAGATATCTGATGCAGCAAAATTAAATAGAACAACTTACAACATGTAGAAATTAACACAGTTACACAGTTTAGACAATAGAATATGGGTTCAGGATGTGCAATAGTAACACGGGCAGTCAATGCCCACAGAAATGAAGCAGACACGTTCCCCTCTTCAGGGTGCTTACCACATTGTCTTAGATGCCTTTACTCCTATTTGATAAACTCTTTATCTTGCCACGTTAAAAAGTGGTACATAATTCACGACATCCAGCTGAGTGGTGTTAAGTGACACTCCAGAGGGAAGGGATAGCACACAAGAGGGACCCTGACAGGCTTCAGAGGTGGCCCTGTGCAACTCATGAACCTCAGCAAGGCCAAGTGTAAGGTTCTGCACACGGGTCAGGGCAATCCCGAGCATTAAGAACAGCTTGGGCAGGGAAGTGATTGAGAACAGTCCTGCCAAGAAGGACTTGGGGTGTTGGGTGATGAGAAGGCCAATGTGACAGTGCATGCTTGAATCCCAGAAAGCCAGTTGTATCCTGCATCCAGAGCCCCGTGGGCAGCAGGTGAGGGAGGGAATTCTGCCCCTCTGCTCTGCTCTGGTGACACCCCGCCTGGAGCCCTGCATCCAGCTCTGGGGTCCACTGAACAGGGAGAGCACAGACATATTGAGTGGGACCAGAGGAGGCCACCAAGTTGACCATAGGGCCTGAGCATCTCTCCTATGGGCACAAGCTGAGAGAGCTGGGATTGCTCAGCTGGGAGAAGAGAAGGCATCGGTGACACCTGATAGCACCTTCCAGTAGCTAAAAGGGGCCCAAAAGAGGGCTAGAGAGGGACTTTTCTCATGGGCATGTAGTGATGGGACATGGGAAAATGACTTCAAACTTACAGAGGACACGTTTAGACTAGATATTAGGAAGAAATTCTTTACTGTGAGGGTGGTGAGGCACCGAGACAGGTTGCCCAGAGAAGCTGTGGATGCCCCATCCCTGTAAGTGTTTAAGGCCAGGCTGGATGGGACTGTGAGCAGCCTGGTCTAGCGGAAGGTTCCCTGCCTGTGGCAGAGGGGTTTGGAACAGGATGATCCTTAAGGTCCCTTCCAACACAAATAATTCTATGATTCTGTAATTTCAATATCAATACAAACACATAGGATTAACATACCATGGCAGTGAAGTAATCTTTCTAGTATTTAGCAACTGTGCCAAAAATACACAAGTTTACATACAAAACCAAAACATACATACCAAAACAAAATTTAAAAATATTTGAGATAAAAAGAAACCCAGACAAATTCTAATGTATTCTCAATGACTGTGTAATGGATTGAGAAATAGTAGAGAACCTGAAAAATCTAAAGAGTTGAAACACAAAATTTCAGGTAGAAACTTTGTTGAGAAACAGAAGATGACTTCTCTGTGGTCACATTGTTAGGCTGCTTATCTGCCCACGCCCTCCCCACTCCCAGCTTCATCCATATTAGCAAGTAAAACACAAGCAACTTTAAATTCATGGCTTCAGGGTGCTAACATTAATGTTATCAATCGGGTTTGCTTCAAAACCAAGAACCAGAAAATCCAACATTAGCAGGAACTTCCTTTCATGTTCAAGTAACAGTTAAAAAAATCAAAACCAATAGCTTTGAATGAAAAAAAAAAAAAAGAGAAAAATGAGTATTTTCAGCTTCTGCATGCCCTGGTTTTAGCAGCTGCTTGGCAGTGTTTGCACTACATCAAGGACTCTTCTGCTTCTCACCCCACCCCACCAGCGAGGAGGCTGGGGTGGCACAGGGAGATGAGCGGAGGCAGAGTCAGGACAGCTGACCCCAACTGACCACATGGATATTCCTCCCATGCAGCCTCATGCTCAGCACATAAACCAGGGAGAAAGCTGGCTGGGGGCTGCTGCTCAGGAACCGACTGGGCATTGTGGGTGGCGAGCAATTGCATGGTGTGTCACTTGTTTTGTATATGCTAATTCTTTTATCACTGTTATTATATTCCCATTCCTTTCTATCCCAATAAAATATCTTTATCTCAACCTATGAATTTTACTTCTTCTGCCCCCAATTCTCTTGCCTATCTCATTGAGAGGGCAGGGGAAGTGAGTGAGGGGCTGCAAGCTGTTTAGCTACCTGCCAGGTTAAACATCAACATTCCACTCATGATAAAAGAACACCGGAATGCATTACTGTAGAAGTTTATCATGCTTTTGCTCCCAAACATTGCTGGACTAAGTAAAAACTTCTAAAATAAGAGGCAAACCTGAAGCTTAGAAAGCCAGACGTCTTTTAAAAAAACCAAAAAGCTAATTTTTAAAAAATTCTGAAGCATCCAAGTACAATACTCCTTCAAATGTCATGCAGTAATATTTGAAAGGAAATATAACAATCTAAATAATGCTGCATTTTTGTCAACTACACAGTCTAATCATCATTAAACTAAGGTCCCCAGAAATCTGCAGTAACTGGAAACTGAAGAAATTTATCCTTCTGGATTTTATACAGCTATTTCATAGACACAAAGTCAGTTAGCCAATCAGTGAGTAAACCTTGCACAGTAATTCCAGGCAAAAAAAACCCCAAAAACCCACTAAAGAAAAAACCACAATGAAGTAAGTACTGGCAAGAGTCAAAGGACAAGGACAGTACACATATGTGCATTCAGTATACTTTTAAAGTAGATAAGCTTTCCAATTTGCACTATTTTTTGGGATCAGTCTAATGTACTCAGTTCAAAAGAGCCTGCGCAAGTTCGAATGGAGTCCTATTTTCATATTTAAAAATACTAGAATATTTAAAAATGTATGTGTTCAGTACTCAGCATGCACCTGTGCTTCGATACTCCTCAACCTATACTACTATTTTAAATAAGTATCTCTTTGTATGCAACAAGAAGAGTTAGCGCACGAACCAGAAAGATGTAACTGAAGAGAGTAACAGGCTTAAAGTGACTGTTACTGACCTTTGAAGTAGCAACTGTCGGAAGTTCCCACTTTGTGGACTAATGGTTAGATGGTGAGATAGATAGTTACACAACCGTGCTCCCATGTACGAAAAATTTGGGACAGATGTAGCCTTCCAAAACAAAAATGAAAAAAGAAATCATTTATAAAACTAGTGATTAGGTTATCAGGAAATATTTTTAAAAGCCATTTTGAAATCTGTATGTTGATCAGACAACTCAAGAGCAGAAAATTAATGATTAATAATCACTATTAGCCATGTTCACTTTTGTATCGCATCAACATTTTGCTATACGCATTTCAGCACTTAAAAGTTCATTATACTGTGATTTTGTGGCTCTAAGAAAACAATCACCGTTATGCCACATATCTTCACGTAACTCTACCTCTGCACTGTGACCTACAAGCAAAGAGTGGCTCAAAGTCACTTACAAACTGCTTGTACAAAAAAAATCAACAGTGGACATTAAGACACTTTTTCAAGAACAATTACTTTCTCAAGGAGCAATCAGTACATTCAAACAACATCATAAAAAGTTGTCTTATTCAGTCTATGAGCTATTTATTCTAGAATCCCTTTTTTGGCCATGGTTAATATCCAAGGAAAGAGTGTAAGAACATGGCAGGTAAAGAGAAATTCTTTCCCCCATACATGCTCCAGCAATCTGCAGAATAGTAAACTTCTGAATCAGAGAGTAAGACTATACCATTACAGTTAATGGCTCTTAATGGATCCTTTTTTTTCTAAAAACAAGTCCCGTTACTGCTGAACATCTACACCTCTGTCCTCTAAAAAAAGGTGGTAGGAATGATATTGTGTAAAAAATTCTTTTGTTTTAATCTGATAATTCAAAATTTAAAGAGGTGGCAATTTATTATTGTTCACTCATTTTCAAGTCTCCTCTAACAACACCTGAATTTCAGATTATTTCTCGGATGCAGTTTCAGTGAAACGAGTTTCTGCTGCAAATAACTTCATCAGCTCTGCCCAAAAGAAAATGAGGATACTAAGAACTCAGTAAACTTCTCCTTTGGCTTTAGCATCTTTGAATATTTCTTTTACATCTTGATCATCTATCAGAGTTATATATATGTTTGCATGTTTGAACTGTTCCAACATGTCTGAAAAAACATCTTGCTAGTGCATTATACCTAGCTACCCCTTACAGGTAGAGAAAAATATACACTTAATGTAATCCTACTATGTGCATAGAGATGCTGGGAAAAAAAAAAAAGAAGTGTTTTTGGAATATAAAACAAGTTTAAGTTTAAGTAAATAAGACAGACAAATAGAATTCATTTTGCAGGAAGAGGCACGTGAAATACGTGAGACTTTGGTGCTTTGATTCAATCAGTTGCTCTGACTAGAAGACATACCCCTTTTTTATAAAGTGCCCCTTTTTAATACTCTTTCTTTATTAAAAAAACCCCAACCCAACAAACCCCCAGCAAACAAAAACCTTAACATCCAAACACCTTCACAAATTCTTCAAACCTCACCTGTATTTTTTAAACATTATCTTCCTTATTAGTTGGTCTGCATTTGTGGTTGCATCAATCATTGAAATAATTAAATTTTAGGTATTATGACCTGGCTTAGCACATGTAGACAAAAAAAACCCCACCCTATATCTTCCTAATAATCGATTACATTGCAAAATCATATTCTCTGAACTATTATTGCTGGTAATGACACTTTATCTCCAATTCCAAGAAGTCACAATCTAAGCATGAAGGCTAATCTACCAAGACATATCTTGAGAAACTGTAGTTGCTTTGACAGGAACAATCCACTGCTTTAACTAGACAACAGTCAAGGTTCTTAAACTATGAAGTCAGCGTCCAACTTTTGGAAGACAAAAGAACTGGCACTTCACTCTGTTCAGACAGAAATAAGAATAGGAGGAAGTATATAATTAATATTTATAGACAGGCTAAGATACCTGACACAGAGGTGAAGGGAAGACTCTACAGGACTCTGGTTTACTTCATTTTAGTATTTTTCCTTCACAAACCTAGCATCTGTAAATCTGCTCATTTGGGTCAAATTTACCTCACTGAAGCAGATGCTGATAAATTTCAGCAATTTTAATTGTTTTGTGAAAAGCCAGGAGACAAACACTTGAGCCTCTGCTCAAGACAGAAGAATAATAAGCATAGTTGGCTTTGCTTAAACACTATGCCAGCCTGATATACAACATATCTAAAATTAGATGCTTTTGGATACTAGCATAGCTTTTTGGCAGTAGGTTTTATTTTTCACGCAATTTCAGACTAACGCTGAGCTTCTCAGTTGAGGAAGGCACAGTAAACCCTAATGCTGAACTGTTTTTAAAGGGAGGCAGAGAGGAAGAAGCAATATTAAAGACTTCTACTAAATGAGAGTCAATATATTTAAAATACAGGAAGTTAAAAATAGCATAAAGTCCTCTTTTTTTCTTCCAATAAAGTTACATGGAATGTTTTAATCTTTTTCTAAACTACCCTCCATGGGTTCAAGTAAAGGCTGGGAAAATGATGCTGCCAAATGCAGCACAGGTGATCATCATGTCTCACTAAACTGGTCTCAATTAAATTTGCATTAATTCTGTATAATAATGAGAAACCTGAGACTCTACAGTTCTGTACAATGACCAACCAGTCATTCCACTTCTACATACACCAGATTAAAATAAACTGCAGGTATCTGCACTTGAATAAAAGTCTGCATTCAAGGCAGAACTTGAAAGCAACAAACCCATGTAAGCGTGAGACACCCAACACAATAAAGAGCAAGCCAGAAGCATGGCTTCATTCTCTGCAGCGAGCCCAAAAGACAGTAACAGCAGCTCATTTGCTAAGCAACACATATTAAGCTGTTCTTTCCAATGGCTCCCCCAATTAGTACAGAGTTCAGCTCAAGGTCTCTGTCCTCATTTCCATGGCCATCAATGGGACTGGACCAAGTTACCCTCAGAGGAGCTCTCCTTTTCTGCAATTATGCTGTTCTGAAATAGGTATACTTCAAATAAATAAAAAAGCCTGTCAATAAAGAAGCATTTCCCAAAGGGTGGTGTGTACAGCAGGTATAGATTTTGGTTTTTTAAATACCAAGGAATTAAAAGTATCCTAGCACTATGAAGAATTTTTTTTTTTTGCACAAGAGAATAAAAATGTACAACATTGCTTAAGTTTCTTCAATCTTTGCTATATAAATACAGAAATTAAAATATAACTTCCTTTAATTAAATGTTGTAATTTCAACTGTAGTATGTTGCCCAGGAGATACAAACACATGACAAAGGAAACAGAGCAAACTGGGAAAATGTATACAATTCAGGTATCCTAAATCTGAGCTACCATTTCAATTTCTTGAGCAAAATCCTTCCCTGTATATTTCAGTCCAAAAGGAAAAAAAATTTCAAATCATTAAAATACCAGATTGATACAATTATGTAACAAATACTGGAATGCCAGTATGTTACCCAGCGGGTAACAGAGGCATAATGTCCATCTTATAAGACAGAATACACTACCTGCTGATAGATGAGTTCAACAAGTTCTTGTAAAGCTTCATCCGCAATGACCCAGCCATTCAGTGTTTCAGCAAACTGCTCTATTTCCGTCTCAAAACAACCCGGTTGCTCGGTGAGGTGATTTAGGAAGTCTTGTACATATTCTGCCAGAGTCAGATAGCCATCACATCTATTTTCAAAGGAAGAATCCTATAGAAGTGAAAGAAAATACCAACCACTTAAAACCAACCTTGAATAATTGTTACACTTACTGTTTCCAGAAATAACATTACAGCCCTTGGGTTTGAGTCTCTGCATACTTGATAGTGATCTTTATTACACAGTTCACGTCAACATTTTTACAGAGTATAGACCTCAACACCTCCTGGAGTGTAGACCTCAGAAACCTCCTGCAGTTCAATCACCTTAAGGACCCCAGGTAATGTATTTTTATAGACATTAGGGTCTCCCAGGAAAATACATAAAAAGATGGATTAAAAAGAAATCAGTTTCCCAAGTTGGATGCAAGACTAACTAACAAACACAGGAAGTTTACCTGTTAGGGGTAGAACTACCAAACTGAGGCTCAACACCCATTCCTGGTCTGGACACTAACTGTGCTGTGGATTTATGAACCGTAGAAGGAAAAAGAATGGAAAATTTGAAACAGAGTATTTTGGGCTTAGATAGTGTGTATAGTGCTCCCAAAACTATAGGGGAGTAATTAAAGAAATGCAATAAAGAAGGCGGAGTAATTAAAGAAAAACAATAAATACATAGTATTATTCCCATGTAAAAAGTATAATCAGAAAAACTAATACTCTAAAGTCAGTGTATTTGCATCTCTTGGCAAAAGATGAAAGATTACAAGGCATGAAATTAAACTATTCAAATGGAATTGCATTAATTTGCAGCTACTGAGGTTTAAAACCAGACAAGGGAGTAAACACACTTGCTCTCTAAAGAGAGGGGGGGCTACCCAATATCACTTTATCAATATTTATGCTCCCACCAAAGGAACAGAAGAACGCTGATTTTGTCCATTCAGAAATGAATGCATGTAAGAGTATCTAAAGTCAATACTCCTCCAGATGATTATAATATGTATATGAAGGGAATAGCAAAGAAAGCAGCATACTTTCAGTATAAATAATTCACTTTGTCATGCTACACACAAGATTGTGAAAAGCATCTCTCAGATTTCAGAAATGCAAGAAGGAGCCCGAAGAGGCGCTTCTTAAAAAATGACTTACAATAAGCAATTCAAGACATAAGAGTAATATACAGAAAATCAGAATTCTCAACTGTTCTACCATTTAAAAATGTTTCAAGGATATCTACAGTAAAGCTGAGCTAAAATGATAAAGAACTTTTTCTTTAGTGTACATAAATAGATCAACAAGGTTTATAAGTGTATTCTCCCTTTCACCCTTCTACTCCCTTAATCGGGATTATTCATTACTTTGTCTTTGAACTGCCTGTCTCTCCTCTACTGTGAAGCAACATGGATCTGTGAAAATTTTTTAGCTGGGTATGAACTATGAGAAAGACAGACACACATTGTTGAAAAATCACATCCTGATATTAATTTCATGACTTGTGAAGAATGAGCGGGTAAAAAAAGCAAACTTTCCAAAAGCATTCAGACACATCATAAGGTTATATACTTAAGCTAGTGAGGTGAGGCACACATCAGCGTAACAAAAGTAAAACTAGAAAGATTTCCTATGATATTTAATTAAGTAGAAGATTTAGCAGTTAATAACACTCAAGAGTAAATAACTTAATGTTGCCTACCAGAAATAGGAAAAAACATACGGGTTTATGGAAATAGAGGCAAATTGTTACTACATAAAGCCTTTGACAACCTGAGGATTGGAGCATGGGCACTTCAGAGGTCCTTTCTAACCTAAGGTTTTCTATGATTGTAATGGCTTGGAGCTTACAAACCCAAAAAGTAAAGGCTAACAGGCCTCTATAAGACTTGCTAAATACTCTGCTTCACTAAAGGAAATTAACATTTATGAGGCAACTTCAAATAGCCCAGTAAGAGTTCTGTACAATGAACTTAAAACTAATTTGCTTCATAGAACTATTATACTACTGTGCAGCTACTGCAGCTTAATCACATAGAGCTGAACTAGCATCTCTCCAAACAACTTGTCTGAAAAGCAAGGCTGCAGAGCGTGCAATTGCTGTAGCTAGTAAAAGAAGCTGCTCTTTCTGACAAGATCCTCATTCAGCAGAGGAAGGTATCTTCCTCTCATACTCACTTGGCAAGAGTCCAATCTTGGAGAACATCCTTGTTTTGTAAGGGATCCCAATACCATTTGGTATACTGGTGTCCCTGTTGTATACTCTTATTTCCAGTTTGTAATTAAGATGCTAAACACAGAGAACTAAACTCTGTACAATATTCATCTGTACTAAATATGCAACTTCGAGAGAAGTCTAGGTTTCAGTAACTTTGCCAGGGAACTGGACAAATGTGAGAGAAAAACGAGTACTTTAGAAATTCAGAAATATACAACTTTAAAAAAATTATTTATACTTGATACTTGAAAAACTAACTAAATTTAGGCCAATAGCTTCTAGACATAAAGTACTTGCATTTCTCATTGTCAGATTTTAGGATTTAACGTAAAGGTAGAACCATGCAAGGTATCAACTCAAGGAAAACAAAGCAAATGGCTCTTGATTATTTTTCAAGAGGAGTTGGCTAACAGAAGCCTGTAAGATTACACATCACTATGAAGTTGTAATCTAAAGCCACGAAAGTCAACTAGAAATTTTCTGTTAATTTCAATAATTTGCCCATCAAGCCAGCGCTCCAATTCTTCTCTCCAATCTTTGATAGCTATAGGATGGGATCCTGGATTATTCACAACAAAAGAGTAACTGATGATTTAGTTTATAGATTTGCCTCTCTTTTATTATGTGCCAATTCATGAGTTTACAGACATAAGAGTAGAAGGCTAAATAGGCACTAAAACTCCTCTGATTTACATAAAGATAAAACAGAAAGTCTATAGAAAAGACTCATGAGCCAAATCTGCTCTTAAGACTTAGTTTCTGTCTATGTAGTGATTACCATTTTCCTGTATCTAGTAAAAACAATTTCCACTTATAAACTTAGTCACTAATAATTTATCATTGATTTAATTTTTCTTCAGACTTCTTAGGAACAAGCTTTTTTTCCCTTCAATTACATGAACTTAACAAGTAACAAGTTTCCAATAAAGTTGTTGCAAACTCAAGTCCAAAAAGACTGTTGCAAATACAAAGCCACCTATGCATGCTGAATGAGGTTAAGTGGCACTCTCATGCTTGGCTTCTGATGGAAATTACTGAAGTTAAAAAAGAAAAAGGCAGGAGAGAAAGATTGTGGAATCCTAAAATAACAAAAAACTCACTCCTAAAACTATGAAGTAAGAGCATCATTATGCCCATCTGATGGAATGACAGCCATATTATACACACAGCCATTCCAAGGAACAAGTCTGATGTCCAATCCAAACCTACATCTAGTCACTAGTTCTGCTGCAAACATCTACAATTTCCCAGGGGTTGGACTCTGTATGCGAGCAGAGAATACCACGGTGGCCTTTCTTCAAAGTCCTGGTAAAGTTTTTTTGAAAATTCTAGTAAATCTTGTATGCTGTACCCCTTAAACCATCTTCATGGGTAATTGACAGTTCTGAGTATCAAGAACTGGAAAGACTGGAAATTAGCTGACCCAATAGCAAATGTTGTATGGACAGACACAGTAATTATAATAATGCACAATCAAACAAGAAATCAACACTATTTCTGAAATAATAAATGGGTTTTTTCTACTGCAAAACAACCATGTATTTTATGAGAGAAAGACAAGATTTCAGATCTAAAAATTCAGAGGCCTTTATAAATGAAAAAGGCTAAAAAAGTACTAATTTCAAGTAAAAAAGAAGTTTCTCAAAACTTCGTTTTGATTCAAATTTTAAAATTCGTGGTCAAAATCAGTGTAACTGTAAAGTGTGCTAAATTTCTTATTTTTATTGCAAGTGAGCCCAGTTTATAAAATCCCTTCAGCTACTAAAGTAAAAAAAAGATTTTGTAATAGTGAAGGATGAAAGAAAAATACTCCTGTTTTATGCCTATCATATTCTGATTAGATTAAAGTCCCTGCAACATGTTTTGCTAACAGTTTCAGAGGTATTTTTATTAATAGATGAGTCACATTCATAGCATATTCCAACAACATAGCAACCAGGAACTCCCACATGCTCCTGAGTTTTTGCAAAACAGCTGAAAAGCAACATTGTTGGCATTGAAACTTTGCAGTTTTAAGAGTGCACTATGTATGCTATTTGAAAGGTTGTTTGGGTTTTGGGTTTTTTTTGTCTTGAAACTGAAACATTTTATTTATAGAAAACATGTAACCAGTACTGGGGCAAAGTAGTTATTTTTCCCCTAGATTATCCATTCACCAAAGCACGCTCACACTGGCTTTGTTAACAGTTGGATATCGGCTGTGGGCTTGTATTATCCAGGAGAGTAATTATATTCAGTCAACAGGCAAAGCTGGTAACAATCATGTAACATGAATTTTACTGGTGAGGAAGAGATTTCAAAACACCAAACCACCATATTTAGCATTTGAATGAAATATTTTTCTACAAGTTATTAAAAATCTATTTGATTCACCATTTTTTTTTATCACTTGATTGTACTTGTAAAAGTTCCCACCTGTTTAGATATAGCACCAGAGTTTTACTGCTTGCATAACAAAAGGATATTCCAAGAATTCACACAGATTTTCCCCGGAGAAGAATTACTGAAGAAGTAACATGGAAGACAATGGAGTAGAAAATAGAAGTACCAACTTTTATTACATGATGCACCTACAGATTGATCTGAGAGGAGTCTGGCGGGAGATACATTTCTTATCAGATGTGTGGGTAGGTAACTGCTAGGAATGAGTCTAACACTTTTTTTGCCCTTTGGTGATACAATACCACTGAAGGAATTAAAAGACAAATGACGGTACACTAGCTTAGGCAGTCATGACGAATGGTACCTGTGGTGCAGGAAATTCAGGAAAGGCAAAGCCTGTGCTCACAAAAGCTAAAGTTCAAGCTTTCTCCCACGCTTTCTTCAAAACCCTGTGAATTCTGCATAAAAGTGCAGTTAGGCTTTCACTTAAAATGCAGTGCAGATGTAACTACAACAGAGGTAGTCACCAAAAACCAGCTTACTCTCATGCTGGATGTAACCAATGCTTGGTGTAGTCAACAAGGAATGTGGTTATCTGCAGCAAGCTTAGGCAAAATATCCCACACTAGAGGCTCTCACGTACACCATAATATTCACCCATTACCACTTAACATCCTGGCTGCAACTCTGGAGGTTATCATCAGAATTTTTGCAATCTCTTCGGCAAATACAGAATTCAGATTATCTGACATAAAAGATCTCAAGAAAACATTATTAATTTGAATATAAGTAAATTAGCACATACTAAGGAAAGAAGTTAAAACACTCACTGTGAAATTCTGATTGAAGTTCTGGTTGTATCCTGGTGGATAAAATTCAGGTGCTTTAGCAGACAAGTTTGATGTTGCTACAGGATCCACAGCTAACTGAGGTTCAGCCATTTCTGGTCCAGAATCAAGAACCGGAACTTTATCTTGTGACCCAGATGGAATTCCCGTCTTTTGCAGGTGTTCTGAAAAATTTTTGTTAACAGCTTGTCTTAGAAAACACTAAATTAGTACGTATTCACACAGAATAAACACAGAATACTTTTTTTGTTTTTACTTCAAGTATGATTTTATTATAAACATACATCTTTTAAATACATAGCCTTACTTTAAATACACAGGTTTTATTGTATATTCTTAGGTATGGATATTCATTTGAGCACACTCTAGATGTCTTTCTACATGATAGAAAGTAAACAGTGTTCATGTGCAGGTGACAAAAAAAACCAGGAGAAGTGAAAAAGCCTCTCTTCGTTCCCAAGAAAACATGTTTTCTAAGAGTTAACCTAAGAAACCAGAAAATCTGCTTATAGTACATTTGATTACCTTGTGATTTTTCATAGATTTTAGATACAAATACATGATACATTTGGAAGTCAATAAATGACAGACATCACTGATTTTTACCAAGACTTATTTTCAACAAAATGCTCAAGGACACTTGGCTATTGTTGTTCTTATACACCATTTGCCAAAACATCCAATTGAAGTGTTTTTAAAACACTGTTTTCCAAACCTCTCTTTACAGACTAGCTCATAAGTTTATTGAAAACAGAACCTGATACCTACCTGAAAAAGCTGACCAACAAACATTGCTTTGTGTTACTGTTGGGTTTGGTTTATTTTTTTTTTTGCAAATAGGCTGAAGTTCTTCAGTAGGGGGAAGGCTGAGACCATCTGCAGTCAGATTAACAGATGGATAAAAAGCACACTCAGATGTGGGGGCACAAAAGGGGGGAAAGGACAAAGAGTATTGCAAGCAGCTGCAATACAACATCACACCTTTACCTGGTCCAGGTCCATAACCCAGTATCCTGGTTTCAGCTGGGATAGAGTTAATTTTCTTCTTGCTAGCTGGTAGGGCACTATGTTTTGGATTCAGTAAGAGACTAGTGTTGATAACAGGCTGCTGTTTTGGCTATTGCTAAGTCGTGTTTACTCTAAAGCAAGAACTTTGCATTTCCCATGCTCTCTGAGGGTGAGCAGATGCGCAAGAAGCAGGGAGGCAGCAAAGACTGTACGGCTGACCCGAACTGGCCAAAGAGATAATCCATACCATAGAGTGTGATGTTCAGTATATAAACTGGGGTGGAGTTGGCCAGGAGCTGTCAATTGTTGCTGGGGGACAGGCTGGGCATCGGTCAGCAGGTGGTGAACGACTGCACCGTGCATCACATGATTCTCTTTGGTTTTCCTCCTCTTACCCCTCCCTAGCCACCCAGGTGTCCCCCGGCCCCCGCGGCTCACCACGCTGACCCGGCCTCGGCGCGGTGCCCGCATCGCGCTCCCGGGAACAGGA
>VZTA01002459.1:17387-28423 GCA_013398855.1 Mohoua ochrocephala | reverse complement strand
AAAAAAAAAAAAAGTAAAAAATTAAATAAGGAAAATTGATAGGAAATGTGCATGTGGTATTTATTTTCTCCCCTTAATGTGAAAAAAGAAATACAGAGATATATTTTTCAACATTTCCCATTTAAAATAAGTAAAAAAGAGAAGGTAATTAAAATGTATATAAAAGAAAAGTATAAATGGATTTGAATTTTCGAGGTGCCCATGCCCCACAGAAGCTGGGGTATGGAAACCTTTGTGACTCCAGGGTGGCATAAGGGTAGTTTTTTTGGTTGAAGTGCAAAGTCCAAAAGCAACTCTCATTTCCCCAGTTATATGAGACACAATGTATATGTGACAAGCAGGTCTGGGTATCAACTCCAGAATACAACAAGGACGTAATGAAGCACTCATTTAAGTAAAATACTGTGGTTCACATTTTGAAATCCAGTATGATTTACATAGAAAAATGTTATATTTTTGAAAAAGAGATAAAATATTTTGGATGCTCAGTTTGTTGTTTTAGAGCTTAACACTCCACATTTTTGTGTGTTTATTTTTGACAAGGTCTACTTTTGAGAAAGAAGAAAAAAAAATATTTTTGACTACATGGTACGTTTGGTATGATGACTGCTTCTGTAAAACACAAACCCAAGCTGGGGAATGGGGATTAGAACCAACACACTGACAGCAGCTTGCCTAACAAAATATGTTAGGTGGTCATTCTCCTTCTCTGAACCCTTATTTTTTCCAAAGGTACCCAGTTTTAGTATAAGCATTGAAAAATAGTCACCCCAAGACACAATCTCAGGAGAAAATTGAATCTCCTACTCTTGAGATCTCCTACTCTTGTATTAATACCCTAACCTAATAATACCTAATCTATAATACTTGATCTAATTAAGGGTGTCCCTGCCCATGGCAGGGGGGTGGGACTAGATGGCTTTAGAGGCCTTTTTCCAGCCCAAACTGTTCTATGATCCCATGATTCTCTAATTGCTTATTGTAGAATAGATGTGTCTTATTTAATGTAGATTTCTAAAGCCAGTACAGAAACTGAGATGAAAATAAGTAGAGGTGAATTTTTTGCACATCTGCATGAAAGAAGTGTTTGTTTCTTGCCAGTGATCATTAGGAATGATTAGTTATGTGCAGCGGGTCTACACTCTAGGTGTCTGGAGCTAGGTCAGATGATCTTTGAGCATCTATGTAAAAAGGGATTTAACAATTACCATCATTCCTGTCTTTATAAAGTGGTCTTTACTTCTCTTACAAAACAACAACTTAAGCACTCTACTTAAGAAGGCAGTTCTAATTAAGGAATTGCTTTCCTTACTAGGAAAGTTTTCCTTATTAGGAGAGAGTTGTGTCTCAGAGTTACTTAAACACTTAAAGCTGCTACTTTTCATTTTTGATTTGGTGTCAAATTTGCAATCCAAATAGCCATAAATTTATACACTAATTCTGTCTCCATCTGTATCAGGAAGTTGTGTAAGTCTTTCATCTCTGAGGTAGACTAAAACCCTCTTTTTTAAGTAAAGAGACTGTTTTGACTAAACAGTGTGAATACTATGAGAATAATACATTTTGATGAAAAAAGCCATAAATATACCATATGCACCTATGCTCGTATAAATGTGCTTATATCTCTCCATCTATATATGGAAATACATATGAACAAGAAAATGTCATGGTTGTGAAGAAAGTAGTTTATTTATCCATCAAGGATCTTTTATCAATCAAGTTATGTCAGCAGATGACTGATCCTTGGCATAAGGTTTATTTCTTTGAACAGAAGATGAGACGTTACTGGACATAAAAACAGTAATTGTTGGACGTAAAAAATCAGAGAGTGAGAAGCTGAAAAAAGTTACAGCTTGTGATGGTGGCATGGCTGGATTTCACAGGCAGTCAGAGGAGGGTCTCAGAGAAAGAGACAACCCTCACAGAAAATTGGAGGGGAGTTCTGGAGACCTCGTGGATCCTAGTCTTGCAAGTCCATCACTACTACTAAATCAGGCCAAGATTAACTTAGTAGCAAGAACAGAAACACCAAATTTAGATGTGAACCTCTCAAGCCTGGATCCAGTGGGAGAAAATGTAATTAGGAGTAAGATGATTTGGAAGGGAACTGGAAAAGAAGAATACAGGAGTCCAGATAGATGTGGGAAGAAAAGTTGTGCAAATGAGCCGGATAAAGGCACTGCTACCTGTCTTTGCTGCTCTAGGTGAAGTGCATGTGCACGTGTGTAGGTGTTTGTTGGGCCCACATGTGAACCTCTGTTACCAGCCAAGCACACAGGCAGCTGCTGCCTGGCTTCTAGAAGAAGGAGATTATTTGTCCTCAAGACTTAAAGTCCGCAAGATGCTTTAAATCCACTGTGGTTTTTAGTGGATAAATATCTTCCAATTCTAAAGGAAATTAAGGGAAGGTGAGAAAGTGAATTACAGCACAATTTAGTTTGCTGCATCCTTTTTTTACACTCACTTCTTTTGTCAGCTGCTGCTTGGTGACCTCTTGGTTTACCTACACTGTTGCATCAAAGCTATATTTTATGTTCCTTTGGAAAAAGAGGAGCTATCTTGTTTTCCAGAACACATTGTTTTGAACTTTGTTCTGACACTGGGGCCAGTAGCTCAAATAAATTTGTTCCCTTAATCTCTGAAGCTAGTCCCTCTTCCTCCTTCGCTTATGTTCAAGTAAATCTGAAGTAGATGCGTGTGCCTCTGACTCCCTTCTGTTTGTTTCTGGAGGCTTCCAAAACCCTTAGGAGGACTGGACATAGAATTAAAAATGAATTTTCTGTGTTCATCTCCTAGGAACACCTGTGGACAGCGCTGCTTGCATGACCTTCTGAGGAAAGCAAGTGGAGACAGGGAGCCTGTCCCTTTGTTTTCCTCTCCCCAGGCAGACCACGTCTTAGAAACTGTTCTTACCCAGGCAGATGAAGTACAAACAAACAAGTATGCTTCTATGTAGCTTTCTCTCATCTGGCTACATGGAAACTAATCCTACAGGTGCCGCCTCTGTGTTGATTGCAGAAAGGATGTCCATCACCTTTCGCTAACAGGGCAGCTGGCCGGGCAAGACTCAGAAGCTGCTACATTTGCAAACCAGATTTCCAGAGATGCAAAGAACGCAGGTGCTTTCTGCCTCTTTTGGATCTTCCCAAACGAGGATGTTTTGTCCCAAACAAGGGACTTCCATCATGTCCTGGACGAGATCTCTTAAGGCGGCGATCCTGATGTGAGGTTCGTGGCCAAGAGTGTTCGCTCCGCCTCACAGCCCTGTGTGCCTTGAAGATTTTCCTGCCCTGATGGCATCATATCTACATTACTAGTCCTAATTAACATAGGTGAAAATGAAAGAGGTTTTGCCTCACTAAGCAGGAGAGAACAAAGATTGAGCCTGACTTGTGAATGCATCTTCTCTTTCAAGAGTAAAACATAGAACTGTTCAGTACATCAGATGAAATTATCAGCCATCTGTGAACTGAGCATCAAAGACACAATTAAAATACCAACATGAATTCTCTTCAAATAATTTATAGCAATGCTTTGTGCACACATCTCTGTTCTTCCCTGAGCTCCAGACCTCTCTGTAGTGATATTTTAATTTGCATCCAGAATATAGGGGAAAAAAAAAACCAAACCGGTTAATAATAATAATGGGAAGAAGGGCGAAAAATAAGAAGGAAGACAAAAGTTTTAGGTATGTTGTAGGTATCTTGGTTTTCATTTCACCAATAGATAGTGAAAAACTCAGTCTCAAGGTTACAGAACTGCACCTGTCATCAAGAACAGCAATGAGAGCAACAAGGTCAAGGGCACTAATGGGCGCCCCAGAATTTTTCTGTTATCAAGAGATATTGGCAGTGATGTTCACTCAAAGTAAAAACTTTGTTCCTCTCTTCCTCACTCTCTTTATCTTCCTCCACAAGAAGTGAGAACTTAAGAAAATTATTTCAGAAAAATAAAAAAAAAAATGAAAAGATGAAGAAGAAGGAGTTGCTGGCACAACTTTCTGGTTACACTGAGACTGAAATCAGAAACAGGAAAGAAGGGAAACAAGCAAATGCATAAAGATGCTGCTTTCAGCCATGTTGTTGGGTAACCGTGGGTTTATCAAATATTGACAAACATGAAATGATTGTAATCAGTCACTGTCAGAAGGGAACAGGTACCCTCCTCTCTTTTACAAATGATCCAATTAAAGGAAACATGTTGGCTATAAAAGTCAAAATCAACAATGCACTGTACGCTGACAGCCCATCCAACATATAAAATCAATAGTGCATTCTTCTTCTAGCCAGCACAAAGCAACAGTAGCAACTTTCCCACCTCTTTAGTCAAATATGACACTGTATCAATCGATCAAAACTTAGTATTTATTGAACACTGGCTTCTGAAGAATGCAAAATGTATTGTTCTTTCCTTATTTTATTTCAATAAAGTTTAACTTAAAGGCATAACACTTGAGAGAGCTCAACTGTTTTATTGTGGTTAGATATAGCTATAGCTAGCAGGATAGATAGATCTAAATGTATATTAATACATGGTTCTGGGAAATAGATTATTCTTTGCCTGAATGGGAATAAAAGTCTTTCTGATGCTGGTTTTCAAGACCCTTTTTTTTTGGCTTTTTTTTTTTTCTTGTTTTCTCCTTTGTCTTTTGTTTGCACCAAAATTTAGCTCTGTTTTGAAGTGATGTTTCTGCGGAAGAAAACTTTCTTATCCCACAGAGATTTCATCAATACAGGAAGACATGATAATTCTGCTGAAATTGAATCTGTGTTTGTCATTCTCCACTGTCCTTGACACGGGGGAAGAGTGTTAAACACGACGGTATGCCAGCTTATGGTCAAAACTAAGCTCATGTCTAAGTGAGGTCCTGATAAGAAGCACCTTAAGAATTTGTTAATAGCTTTTGGTGACACTGGGCAATTTGCCTCAGTTATAGATCAACTTAATATTATTTTAAATAACTCCTCTCTGTTTAAACCCACTGGCAATGGCTCTATACTTTTGTAGCTATTTTTTCTTTCTTTTCGATGGGGACTAGGAATTCCCAAAGACAAGATTCAATTAAAACGTTTCAGCAATTAAATGAACCAACAAAGAAACAAACAAACGAAACTCTCCAAAGCTTTGTTTATGAAGATACAAAGGAGGTGGGGATTGGTTTCTTTGTTCTGGTGAGTGTCTTTTTCATTTTGGTTTAAAAAGACCTTTAACATCGTTGAATCCAACCATTAAACCACCACTGTTAAATGCTGTTTACCACTAAACCATGTCTCTACGACATCTACTTGTCTTTTAAATAGTCTCCTATTACACTGACTACAGCATTGCCCTGGGCAGCCTGTTCCAATGCCTGACCACCCTTTCAGAGAGGAATTTTTTTCCTAATATCCAGTCTAAACCTCTCCCGGCACATCTTGAAGCCTTTTTCCCTAATTCTATCACCCTTTACTTGAAAGCAGAGGCTGACCCCCACCCGGCTACAACCTCCTTTCAGGTCATTGTAGAGAGCAATAAAGTCTCTCCTGAGTCTCCTTTTCTCCAGGCTCAGCACCCCCAGCTCCCTCAGCCACTCCTCACAGGACTTGTGCTCCAGACCCTTCCCCAGCTCCATTCCCTTCTCTGGACAGGCTCCAGCACCTCAGTGTCTTTCCTCTCATGAGAGGCCCAAAACAGAACCCAGGACTGGAGGTGTGGCCTCACCAGTGCCCCCAGCACAGGGGGATGGGCACTGCCCTGGTCCTGCTGGCCACACCATTGCTGACACAAGCCTGGTGCCATTGGCCTTCTTGGCCACCTGGGCACATTCCAGCTCACGTTCAGCCACTGGAAACCAGCACCTCCAGGTCCTTTTCTGCTTTCCAGCCACTCTGTCCCCAGCCTGAAACTGCAGGGGGTTGTTGTGACCCAAGGGCAGGACCCAGCACTTGGCCTGGTTGAACCTCACACACTTGGCCTGGGCCCATGGATCCAGCCTGTCCTGATCCCTCTGCAGAGCCTTCCTGCCCTCCAGCAGATCAACACTCACACCTTGGCATCATCCTTTGCCCCTCAGGACTGCCTCCCAAGGGGGTCTGTCAACAGCCTCCTAAACAGGCCAAACTCTGCCCTCTAGAAGTCCAAGGTAACAGTTCTGCTGACAGTCCTCCTCAGTTCTCCAAGAATCAAAAGCTGTGTAATTTTGTGATCATTATGCCCATGACAATCTCCAACCAGCACATCACCCACAAGTCCTTTCACCGTTCAGAAACAACAGGTCCGGATAATTCCTGATTTGAACAGAACGGGTCTGATCTGCAAGCTACCAATATCTCTGGAAAAACACTTCAGCTAGGTTCAATCACACCCTAAGACAATCAGACTTTTTATTTTCTTTGCTGAAATTCAGAGTTCATAAATTATGCACATCTCTGATATAATGGACATTGCCTAATTTCTCACATTGGCTGCTTGATTGTCATTTTACTTTTAAATCACTAGCTTTCCCAATTACAAGGCAAACCAGTTCATAAAATATTGACGTCTCAAAGAGACCTGCTTGTACCAGTTGAAGAAATGTGTGTCTAATTTTAATATGCCACTTTCCCCTCTCCTAAGAACATGGACAGTACCAACAAGGAAAGTGAATGACTTTTCCACCCTTTGTTCTTATAAAATGGAGTAATAAGTTGTACATGTGTTCATATTAGGTTTATATCTTATAAATAAAAATTGCAGTTACAATGGGCACTGTCAAAGATATGTTTTTAGACAAAAAAATTGTCCTGTATTCAGTAAGATCAAAGACAACAGTTACTTTGACAGAACATAGCTGACCTCTCCAAGTTAATTATTATTTAATTGTTTCTCTAAAGATTGCAGTGTATGAGATGTCCAGGGAATGTATAGGATAGACAAAAACCTGTTTTGCATCTTTAGGTTTTAAAAATTTAACATGGAAATTTAACAGCATTTTAAACAGGCAGCATCAAAATATTTAAAATCCAGGAAATTATTTCTTTTCTTTTTTTTTTTTCCTATTTTTGTGAAACGTGCATCCATACTTTATGAAGTACCATGTATTGTTTTAACTATGCTAGCCAATTGGTATGGGACAAGTTAGTCTTCAGAAATTATCACTTTAAATGGTTACTGTGCAATTTATGTGGTTTAATGAACATCAATGAAAAATGCTACACTAAGAAATCATATACATAGGCCTTTACAACAAGAAGCAAAGACTTATCGTAAATAACACAGAACCAATAAAGAAGAAAGTTTTAGGGTCTTGGCAGAAAATCAGTTCAATCAAATCAACTCAGTATAAGGTCTTGTGATGCAATCAGATGTCTCCAACAATAAATAAACTGTTAGATGCAAATTCTTTCTTTTAATGTAAATGGAAAAAAAATTCTGTAAAGTACAGACAAGACAGTAGCCTGTTTTCTGTATAAGATATTTAAAGATTTGACATTAGAATATGATGTCTACTTTTAGTGTTCATGATTCAGGATGTTGAATTAACAAAAATAGTTCAGAACTGCATATACAAATTAAAAACATCCAACAGATTGGAAAATGAAATCCACAGTATGACCAACAAGGACTAAACTTATGCAATAAACTGAAAGAAAAGCAAAGAGGTGATGTGCAGCAACTTCACATGTACTTAAAACTGGAAAATATATGTAGTTTAGACAAAGGTAAGAACAGCAAGCAGAGTCTGTTTCTGATGTGGGCAATATTGTCTTCGGGTCTAGTAAGACTCAGAGGAGTGTGCTAATGCTTGCCCTGAGATTCTCATATCATTGTAGAGATCAGAAAATTGTTGGACTATGTTGGGACTTCCATCTGACCTTTGTTTGGAAGCCGCAGTGTGTGAAGGAGCCGCTGTCCTCCTGCGCATATCTCTGGGCGGGAGTGATGATGCAGACAAAGTATTCACCTGAATGCAGGAACTCAAAAATGCAGTCAGTCCCTCAAGTAAATGTGTGAAAGTTTAAAACAATGTCCCATTGAAAACGGTTGATACATTGTCAGTTCAAGAGCTGATGGTCATGTCAGATTCAGGCGTAAAATCATTTTTTCTGGAAATCTGTGGACTTCACATGTTCATCCACTAGTTCCATAAGGATGAAGAAATAATAAAGTCTTCATTGTTTTAAGTAGGCTTTTAATACTCAGAATTCTGCATAGATATGTTGCTAGTAACAGAATACTTCACTATAGACAAGTACTTGTCAGGGTTGAAATGGTTTTTTTTTCCTCTAGTACATCTCATAATTTCAAAGCATCTATTTCACAAAAGAAACTAAACTAAAACAAAACAAACAAAAACCATCAAACAACATTAAAAAAAGCCAAAAAACGCCCCAAAAAACCCAAAAAACCCACAACAAAAAAGAGCAAATCTCCTCAGTTTGAGATTGATAATGACTAAAACAGTAATATTAAGAGTATCTGGTGACAGAGAATAGTTTTTTAATCAAACTTGTGGAAAAATCTGATATTAATACTTGGGCTCTAGGCCTCCTGACTTCAGCAGCAGTAATAGCATTAAAATAACTTTGATTGCCATATTAGCAAGTTATCATTATTTTGACTTCATTTGGCAGGCAACAGCATTATTTTTAATACTGGTTTTAATGTTCTTCTATGTCAATCATATATTCTAATATCTCATATATATGTACATAGATAACTTCTCAATATGATCAATTCTAGTCTTTATGTACAGAAATTTTAGATATAGCTTAATTGCTGTTTGTCTTGTTTTGAAAACTCTGCCAAATCATGCTTCCACACCCAGAAATGCAATAAATGCACAACTAAAGTCTAATCCTAGAATTTAGATGAAAACCAAAGATAGAATTCAGACTCCATAAATTACAGAATTTCAGCCCATTACTCTGTGATGAAAGATGTAGCACATTTTTAGGGTTCATTTATTTCCTCATGTACTGTTATTTCCAATCTCTGCATCCGTCTGAACAATGCTCTACCTTTGCTGTTCCTGCTTTCAGTTTGTTTATAAATAGCTGTTTGGTGTTCTGCTTTCCCTTTTTGTTCCCCTAAGATTACCTATACGAAAGAAAAAAAAAGTTTCCTCAACAATGAGAAAAGTTAAACTCTGAAACACATTTTCAAATGGTACTGTGAGGTCTCCACCAGATTTTTAAAGAAGTTGTATAAACACCTGTTTAGATCAGTAGTAAATTAATCCTTGTTTTAGGATAGATAATAATATTCCCAGATATTGTTTAGGTGGGATTTTTTTAGCTGCTCCAATAGCACAGGCCCCACACGGTGATTGGTGTACTAATCTAAAAGGATCTAAATACCAGAGGAAAACACTGTCAAATTCCTTTCCTTTTCCTCTGTACTTTCATACTAATGCTTCTTTTTCTCTTCACACTTCTTTTCTTCTACTGTTTGAATGTTATCTGGATGTCTTTAAGCATGTGATTTTAGTCAATCAAGGGAGAATTTGCTCAGTTTCATACATATATTCACAGTTAACAATGAAGTGGGCTTGGGTTTGTTGGGAGGACAAATTTTACCCCAAGAATGTGGCTGAGTCTGCTGTTGTTTTGTTAAGAGTTGTTTGCACTCATTTTGCATGGTTTAGACTACAGACAAATGTACATGGATTACAGGGATCTAGAGAGACAGAAAAAGATCTTTTCTAACCTATTCTTGGATGTACTTGCAGGTGCAGTTGCTGTAGCTGCCTTTGTTTATCTTGTCTCCGCATTAATTACCTTACACTGAGACAAAAGTTTCCTCACCTCTTAGTCTCCAGTAATTTAGTCAGTTAATTCAATGTTCCTCTCTTTGATGCTTGTCCCTCTAGAGAACAGGTTTTTATTGTACTTACCATGCCTGTCAGGGCTGAGCTCGTACCAGAGTTGCTTTGGTTGAGGGAGTATATATACATATGTAAGAAATGTAAGTATTTCTTCTACTACTTCTCATTCTTTTCTGAACTATAGAATCCTAGAACGATTTGGATTGGAAGGTATCTTTGGAGGTCATCTAGTTCCATCCCTCTGCCATGGGCAGGCACACCTTCTAGTAGATCAGGTTTCTCAAGGTGCCATCCAACCCATTTGAAGTGAATTATTTAAGAATTTATTTCCTGCCTGCCTGATCTGGTGGATTTCTGCAATGGAGTGACTGCATCGGTGGAAGGGTTTGGTCTGTGGCCATAACATTTAGGGTTCTGCTCATACCCCTGTTAGAGGCACTCCACAATGCTCAAGCATAGAGACATTGTGAATTTTGGGCACGACATTGTGGTGATGCCTCATATTGTGGGGTCTGTATGTGGCAAATGCTGACAATATCTGGGTATCTATTCAGACTGCAGAAAATACATTCCTTTTCTGTATTTGTGTACGTGAAAGGTAGTGAGTTAGATACCCAAACATGCTTTTAACAACAGCAAAATCATTATTAGACCTTTTCTTTACAGTTGAGTCACTTATAGTTCGACAGGCATAGTTATTACTAATGAGATGTGAGGCATACATGCGGTTCTTTCATTTTTTTATAAATTTAAAGTGACAAATATAAGCTCAGCCTCAGAATTCATTATTCTAGAACTGAATAAGATGAGTACGTCAAAATAGTCATAATGTATAAAACCAAAATGTGAGATAAGCATGTATCTTCTCTGCCAGAATGACTGGTCAGGCATATATGGGAAAAAATATAAAAAAAAAAAAAATACAAGCATACACCTTCATTTAATCTGTAAATCAGTAGTTTATCACCTGTCTGTGATTAAGATTGCTTTTTAATCACCATAATTAATTTTTACTGATGGAATTCTGCTTACAGGAGTTTATGTAATCTGGTTTATGGTGGCGGGGGAAGGGGAGATAATGATTTCTACAACAGTGGATCTCAGTGAGTCCTATAATTTATTTTTCCATTGATAAAAACCCTGTTTGGTTTGCTTTCAGACAGACGGCCTGACAGTTCTTTGAGCTGTTCCTCTTGTTGCTTGGCCAAGCCCTCACTCATTGAAGTCAGTGGAAGGATACAGATGCGTGATT
>VZTA01002459.1:0-17359 GCA_013398855.1 Mohoua ochrocephala | reverse complement strand
TATGCCTGTTCCCCTCTGAAGATGCCATTGCAGCCACTACTGAGTCACAGTCACCTGTGTTGTCTCTAAATCAGACTTAATTTAGGCCTATGAGTAATCTTACTGCAAGTTATGATCATGCCTTTCCATACCTTTTGGAAGCCAGGATAGAGTTGCAGTCGGCAATATTTTAGAAGAAAAAAAACCCCAAATCTTTATTTTCTTATTCACTGCCTGCAGTGTAGAAGTCCATTTGACATCCATGGCTAAAACCTAAATTTTTGTCAGTCTATCGGACTTGTGTGCCCATGTGCAGAGCTGCCCCATACAGAGCCCCTGGTCTTTGTAGCTCTGCAAGTTTGCAAGAACCCATCTGTAGCAATCAGGTCTCACTCGGGCAGGCTGTGACTTGGTCTTGTTCACTTCCCTGCTCGAGTGAATTTTTCTCTCCACGCTACAGGAAAGGGAAGTGTGTTTTGCAAAAAGGGGCAAATGTGCTGGTAAAACAGGAGTTTTGGAGGAGGAATATAGAGCACCTGAGCCTAATTCCATTTTAAAAAGTCTTTGAAATCAACACAGTGGCTTCTTATAAGCAAGAAAAATGTTGAACTCTTACAGGGATCTCAGAAATCCAATACATACAGTATGAGATGTGTTGCAGCATTCGATCTTATGCTAATTATTATAGGTCCTAAGACTTCATGCCTCTAGGTCAGAAAAATGAAAAGGACTGGTATCGTGGGTAACAGGGGCTTTTATATACCACTGCAAAAGTGCAGTCTTATTGGCAAGAAACATTAGAAACTATAAAATACATATTTATCCATCCTTTATGTGGATAAATAACTAGATTGGATAGATAAGCAGATTGTTAATCACATTGAAATAATATTTTCTGTGAGGAACGGAAGAAAGGAGGGAGAAAACAGGAGGAAACTAACCCCTAAAAACTGAACACAAGGGACAGACAGATGATTTCGTTAAGTGCTATGCTGAGCCCATTACTGTAGTCGTCTTGTAGCAAACAGACAAATAAAATGCAGGCAGGCATGGCTTTTAGCAAACCAGATAAACCCTCATGCACCTTGAACATGCCTAGCTTATTTCACACCAGTCTTTAAATTTGCTATACAGGTTTTAAAACAGAATTTATGTTTCTAAATGCAGTTATTAAAAATAAATCTGTGGTAATCTCCTCAGATTTCTCTTCTGTACATACATTTTCTAAGGCGAGGGAGTAGGGAGGAGGTAGTAGGTAGTGTCCTGGAGTAATGACTAACATGTTTTGAGTGCACAGACTCTGCTTTGTCTAAGTAGAAACGCTTTCTAATTCTGGGTAAGGAATATTGTCTAGTGGCTTATGTAGTATTTTCATGTATTTGCATATTTACTGATGAGGGAATAGTTGAAAACATATCTACAAATAGATTCACACAGAGAAACCAATATGGAAAGGGAAAAAAAAAGGAAACAAACCAAACTTAAGAGTACCGCACAAACACACCACATACACAATAAGGAATACCAGTAAAATATATTCCACAGAAGGGGAAACTGGACCAGTGCAGGACATTTATTTTTCATTTTCCCATTAATTTTAATTATGGAATTCAAATGTATTACACTTGCTTTAAAATTTTATGTTATGAATGCATGCTGAGAGCTTTGCAAAAGCACATTTCAAACAATTCAATTTCCAAGATCTGTGCCTAACAAGATACAGAGGAACTGGGACCGTATCCTACCCAGGTTTAAATTATTAATATATTTTTCATAATTCTCCATTATCCTTCTTGGAAAACAGCACAATTCAAGTATTCTCAAGTGATGAAGGTTTTTTTTTTTTTTGCTTTCCAGATTCTGCTTTTACTTCCAAGTCTTACTTTTTCCTCATTTCAGAAGTCGGGTTTTTTTTTGTTTCTGACATTAACCGAGTACCTTATTCACATATTTGTATATTGAAAGTGAAACACGTTCCTGAAGTTGAGAACCATCTTGTTTTTCCTGCATGTAAACAGGAGTGGACAAAAGTCAGGAGTGTGCAGCATTTACCTACTCACACGTGCCTAGCGTGAGACAACGCATGCAGCCCACACCTGGGGATGCACTTACACTCTGATTCACACAGTTTACACAAACGTGCTGCAAGCTTCACCCCCTCAAACAGGATGCCTGCATGCTCCCGAGCACCCAGCTCTGTTACATTAGTTTTAATAGTATAAACAGAAAATGCAAATTCATACATACCCTTAATCATACAGACGAAGGGCCTCATTTGCATACCCTTCATAATTTAATTTAATTTTTTTTTTGTCAAGAGTTGTGAATGCTTCATGTTTGCTTTAATCAGAATGTTGACATTTACACTGAAGCCAATTTCTCTTTTTCTATTCCGTGTTTTGTTTAACCGTGACAAGTGACAGCAAACTGGAGGGAACAGACTTTTTAAATTGGCTCTTTGCCTGGAATGCATCATTTCTCTTGTAGCTGTTTCCCTACCGCCCACCCCCTCCCTGCTAGGCATTGCAAAAAGAAATGTGAAAACATACTCGGCGAACAGGAGTGAGGTGTTAGTGCTTTTAGATAAAGATTTGTGTTGTATTTTAAAACTAGATTGCTGTATAGTTTCAAGCTATTAGCAAGAACCTATTACACCATCGCTTTGGGTCCTTGGAGAGATGTGCTTAGTGTATTTCAGTAATTCAAGGCAAATAGAAAACCTACATGTGAAAATATTTAATGGCAAAGGCACCAACTGCTCAAGGCTGCTGAAGAGAGGAGGCATGCTTTCTGTTAACTCTTTCCTTGGGTTTTTCAAGGCAAGAGTTTCTGCTGCTCTCTCCAAAAGTCTCAACAGGGCTCCAGTCTTTTGTGGATGTAGGAGACTGAGAAAATTTTCTCTGACTTCTGCAGTGGTCTGTGCGCATGTAGGTATCTGCTCACCTACCCACACCGCTTCACTCTGCTCTTAATCGCTATCAGAATTCAGGCATTTCAAGTCACATCCTGAATGGGGAAAAAGAAGAAAACTTGTCGTCCTCAGAAAAACAAAAATCAAATAAATTAAATGACATTGACACCCACCACACCTCCTTGCCCCAGCTCAATGGTAAATTCAAGACTGGAAGTCAAGTTTGCTGGTTCTGACTGCTATGTGTTTGCCCATTCTTCAACCCTTTAAGTTTTCTTTCATTGGGATAACATTCTAAACATATCCACAGCCACTAAAAGGCTGTAACACCAGGTGATTTACACCACAGGACAGCAATTGTAATATTAGTGAGAGAATTTCTGGAAGATAAACAGATTTTTTCCACAAATACATTTTTTCTTTCTTTATTTCTTTTTCCTTTTTTCCCCCCCAAATGAAAATGGAGAAACAAGACACATCCATGCAAAAAGTCCTCCCCGAACTGTAATTTGTCTTAGAGGCCTTGCATAGACCATGCAGAGGCCTTGCACTGGACTGATTTGCACAAACCTCTAAGTATGAAGATTGTCATAGCACTGGTAAAAAACCTGACTTTTTTGAAGATGCAGAATCCAACCAGTAAAATCTCTATTTCAGGGTGAGCTCCGGTCCTGCCATGAACCACATCAAAAACCTCATTGTCTCCAGAGGCACTGCTGCTGTCCACTGCCTGCTCCAATGAAATCCCAATATACCCGGTACAAAACAGGAATACAGCACCTAGGGGACATTTGAGATGGTAGAGAGAAGGGGTAAGATATAAGACAGAATCTTCTCCATAATGTGACTAAACAATTGATGGAAGAGTTTTCAGCGCTTTGAACATCACTTTCCATTTACTGTGAGTATAAAAGGCGTTGAGCACACAGAGCCCTCTGTATCACAATTGTCTGAGTGTCATATGTATCCATTTTCCCTTGCTAAAACATACCTATGTATTTAGATTAAAAATATACATATGATTTCTTAAAAATCTGCTTATTGAATATTTCTGTAACAACCCTTACATATAAAAAGATAATGTACCTGACAGATTATGACAGAGCTAGTAGAAAAAAAAAAAACCAGACTAGGGGAAAACATGCTGTGTGTTAATCAAAGGAAACTCCTGAAGCTGACAAAATAACAGCTAAAGCAACAAAATAAATATGAACCAAAACTAACAACAGCCAGGAAACAAGGGACCAAAGTGATCTTGCTTACATTAGGTGTGAGTCAGGAGAACACACGACAATTATTTAGTATATATCCTTTATATTTGTTTGCATTTCTACGATATCCGTCTGTGAGCTATGTACAATAAACATAACATTTTCTTCTGAGCCAGGATTTTTACATGTGCTGAAGCAGAGCTGGGAGAGTTTGGATAGCTCAGGAGTTGAATGAGAGAGAATTAAATACCTAATCACTCAGTCTGTCTGCCTATCTACCTGTCTGCCTGTCAGCCTAACTCGTGGGCTTGTGTGCTGAGCAGCATTCTGCTCTAGAAATGAGTCAAATGTTCGGTATTGAAAGGGAACCTAAATTCAGGGTAGGGTCTAGATCTCCAAAATCATTATCTGGGGGAGAAAAGAGCCTAGAAAGTTTTGGGTGCATACGTTTGCAAACTTAAGACTTTTCCCTGGACATGCTGCACAGAATCAGACTGTTAGTGAGGAGCAATTTTTCACAAAGTTGTAGGAACCCGCCATTAAAAAAAGTATTTCCGGATAAACAGAATCACAGAATAATGGACCGATTGAGGTGGAAAGGGAACTCTGGAGGTTCTTTGGTCCAATTTCCCTGCTCAAGCAGGCACAAGTATAGTGAGCTGCCCAACCATGTCTAGATGGCTTCTGTGTGTCTCCAAGAATGGAGATTCCCACAACATCCCTGGGCAACCTGTGCCAGCACTCAGTTATCCTCACAGCAAAATAATATTTCCTGATATTCAGGATGACCCCCCTGCATTTCACTTTGTGCCCATTACCTCTGGTCCTGGACACAAAAGAATCTGTCCTTTTTTCACCTTCCCTTTAGGTATTTATGTCCATTGATAAGATGCCTCTGAGCTGTCTCTCCTTGAGGCTTAACAGTCCCAGTTCTTCCAGCTTTTTCCTCTTATGGCAGATGCTTCAGTCCATTTCTTCATGTGATCAGCAGACTTGCTGAGGGTGCACTCTGCTCCCTCATCCAGACAACTGGACTTTTTTCTGGGCAAGATGGCTATGAAGTGCTCTATGACAAGAGGGAAAGAAACCTGTACATTGGTTCCTGTGGATAAATACTCGCTCTGAAAGCCAGAGAACTTGTGGATGTCTTTCTTTTTCCCTCCATAAGAATACCATAAAAATTAGGCTGCAGATAATGTCTGTGAGTTCCCTTGACGAGTAGATAATTTTATATGAAATGCAAAAATTGAGCAGGAGGGATGGATCCAGGGTAAGAATATTTGTAGGGTTATAATGATAAATCAAAAAGAGGTTTAAAGTCATTTTATTTGGTAAACAGAGAGGGAGCACTAACAGTTACTTGCCGTTCTAGGTAGAGCAGTGGGAAGCAGACAAACGGTTCTTCCCAGATTAGAAATAGGTGCATGCCATTCATTTATCAGGCTTTATTCTCAACCATGTAGCTGGTCATTTGCCAGAAAAAGAAGTTTAAGTCCATTCAGGCATTTTCCTGCCTCTGTAAATTCTGCATTTCAGGTAAGACCCGCAGACGCCAGTTGGTTACAGTGGGAGGGACCTCTGTTCTGGAACAAAGTCATCTTCTCTTTTTAAAAGAATAGCCTAAATTCAGGAAAGGGATTAAAGCTTTTGGAAGACCAGAGTGCTTCAGATTGATATGGGACTCATCTTCTCTTTTTGACATCACCTGTGTAATGCAGGGTCCTCCCAGTCAGCACTGAATGTACTGAATTTCCTTGTTGACCCATGGAGTATTGGCAGCCCTCAAGTCTTGTCAGCCACACAAGTGAGGCCAGACAGCTAACTCCTCCTGTGGCCTTGGTTTCAAGTAAACAATTGTCCATTCAGGAATTCTTTTCAGAAGGGAAACTGCTCCTTCCATGTGGAAAGTTATTAATCTCATCAAGGGGGTTGTGTGGCAAGCAAAAAAAATATTCAGGCCCTCAGAGGACTCACAGTTTTGTCCCTCTCCTTTGTTTTGAGGGCTCAGCTTATTTCATGTTATTAATTACTGGAGAGTTGCCCATTAAATAAATAGATGAAGATATACTGGGAGTTTTCTCTTTCCCCTTCAATTTTCAGAACTGAAGCTCTCACACAGAGCAATACTCTTTATGAGATAATTGAGAAGGTATGGAGCATATATTTTTCTCGTTTATTATGGTTAATATAAGGGACACTAGTTTTTTACCTCAATTCCTTGTGAGAGCATGTGCTGACCTGCCCACGTGTCATGGTTTAACCCCAGCTGGCAGCTCCAGACTATGCAGCCACTCACTCAGCCCCCACCATGCACCCAACAGGGATGCGAATGACAAAGGAAAGGTAAATCTTGTGGCTTGAAATAAGAACAGTTTAATAACTGAAACAACCCAAACATCATCATCGTTGTCGTCGTCGTCATCATCATCATCATCCAAACAAAAAACAGGGAGAGAGACGAATAAAACCGAAGAGAAACAAATGATTCACAACACACTATTGCTCACCACCTGCTGATCAATGCCCAGCCTGTTTTCCAGCAGTGAGCAGTGAATTCCAGCCAACTCTGCCCAGTTTAATCACTGGGATGGCGTTCTGTGGTATGAAATATCTCTTTGGCCAGTTCAGGTTGGCTGTCCTGGCCATGCTGCTTCTTGGCTTCTTGTGCATCTGCTCATTGTGGGAGCACAGGACTCTGAGAAGTCCTTGATTTGGTGAGCTCTACTGAACAACAACTAAACCATCACTATGTTATCAATATTATTCTCATACTCGATCCAAATCGCACCACTGTACCAGCTACTAAGGAACAAATTAACCCTATCCCAGCCAAAACCAGGACACCATGGGATGCAGAATGCACTCACTCACAGACAAACTCACAGCTAGCCTATTAGATGCCGAGAATTCCAGGTGGGAAAACATTTTTCTTGGAATCTTGTCTCTCTTGGAGATGGGAAATTTCTTCAAGCCAAAAAACGCTTCTGCTGTGTGTTTCCTCCCCTGCATATATTTAAGGAGGAGGTTTAGATAATGAACACAATAAAGGAGATGTGACTCTTGAATCTGTCGCTTGGAGCAGGGACAAGACTCCAAAAGGAGTCCAACAGCAGCTTTCAGTAAATGAGAAAGCCTTGCTTTGATAGACACACACAAGTGAGTGCACAGAATGAATGAGTAGTTTAGTATCATTCCTTCCCGTTGGATGAGCTTCTGTAACTGGCCACATACGTGTTCTTGGCCTGTATGACATATGAACTTAATCCTATTTTGGCTAAAATATGCTTCCTAGAAATTATAGCATTCTGAGAACATACATGGTTAGTTATAGCAGCACAGTTAATGGAGATAATTTCTGAAGTTACTGGGTATTAACATGTTTGATTGGTGTTCATTTTGAGAGATGAGAAATTGTCTTTTTCCACGAGTTTTTAAAATATGTGGGGCTGCAGTTTCTTATTCCAATGTAAAAGAGCAGTGAGTTTCACGCATAGGAGAATGCATGAAATACCAGGTCTTGCTGACATTACTTTCTAGCCTTTCAGAAAATGCCCAGCCCTTCACATTTACTCATGACCTAAAAATTAGCCCAAGTGGTGTCATTTTTCAACCTGTTCCCACCATTGCCTGGGGTTATCTCTAGAATATCAAGGCCTTATTCCTCTTGGCCCTGCAATTTGTGTCATCAGTGACATCCATGTGAAGGGAAATTCATCAGTCTCTTAGTGGACAACTCAGTGCAGCCACCAAGACATTTCGGCCTAATTCTCTGTTACCATTTCCTTGCTGGCATCATTGGAAAAGATAAGGAGGAGGTGTAGCCAATGACATAGAGAGATTGGTACCCTCTTCTTCTGTGTTTATAGGGTGCAGACTGTTTTCTTCCACGATTACTCAATCTTCCTCTTCTAGAAGTTGCCAGCTTAAAATAGCAAAAGCAGCAGCTACTGAGATTCAGGTCTATTTGCTCTCGTTTTGCATGACTCTTGATCCACTCATGTTAGGCCTCTCAGCTGCTCTCTAGGAAGAAGTGCTAAGTTGAAGAGAGAGTAAGAGAAGCCTGCCCATGGAAACTAAGAGGGAAAGTTATAAATAACTTTTTTTATTATCTTAAGTTCTGTGTGTGGGTGTGATTCTTCAACCTTGACCTTGGTTTAAATAAAAATAAAATTTAAAAGAATCAGCTCTTTCTTTACAGCGGAGACTTATTATGTACCATCTATAATGCTTATACAGTTCATGAAAGTAAATTTGAAAGGGAATGAAGGAGACTTTAACAATGCAGAGCAGCTGAACAAATATATAACAATTCCTTGAATGAATGATTGGATGATACCTAATAGCAGGGAGTTTGCAATAGTACAAGATTATCCTCTGATAATTCTTCAGTTCTGACTGTGGCTGCCTGATAATCCCCGAAGCTTCTAATCTGCAGGATCTGAATCCATAAAGAATGACAAAAAAAACTTTACAATCAATTATAGTTACTGCCACAGAGCCATTAGTCAGCAGGCGAAATAAGAATGACCTTTTTAACTTCAAAGTCATGTCAGAAGAAAAAAAAATATACATAAAACCCCTCAATCCTCTTGGAATTTGAAATAAAGTTTCAGTTTTTAATATAAAGTTTATTGCTTTTTGAGTTCAGAAGATATTTTTCTTTTTATTTCTTTTCCAGATGTCAATTTGTTTCTTTTAGTTGGAAAATCATATTAACTCCAAGCCTGCAACCAGAATCTGTTCATTTAATTGGAAGGTGGATGAACAATTTCTAGCAAAATGGTGGGTGGTAGGGTGAGAGTCTTTGCCCTGTGTTTTGAACCCCCTTCTAAACCCATTTGTCTCAGTAACTTTTCCCAAACCGAAATTCAGTCTTTCAAACCTTTTCTTGAGACAATTGTGTTACAGAATATTCCTTCAGTTACATAACTTGCTTCAGTGAAAATGGTGGGAAGAACCTCGCCTCTAGTAGACTTTGGAAAACAAATCTAGAGTCTCATAGACTGCAGCTATTGCTCTCTGGTTCACTTTTCCATTTAAGTAGGATACAGTTTTACAAAACACTGGAGGCACCAGCAAGGTATTAAGGATTCCTAGCTTGGTGCTTGACAGTGGGAACTGAAGCTTCAGAATTCAGGAATTTAGTCTGTGCCTGCCTCAAGATAACAAATACAGAACTGCATGCAATTTAACTTACTTGCTTAGTGCTTTGCCTTGTTATCTATCTTTGTTATGTATTTATTAACAAATGTCTGAATATCAACTTAAACAGCCTATTGTTGAATAGAAATATCAGTTTCACATGCAGGGCTGGATCATAAGATACAAAATACCTAAGGTACTGAAATTACTGGGAGATTAACATTTTCAAGTTGCCTGTAAGTGGACCTAAATGACTTGCTCAAATTCAAATGAGAGACCTACAACTCGCAAAGCAAAATCCTCATTTTTGAGGTCTTAGATGAACATCCCGAGACACTCGATGCTACCGCGGGCACCTCTATTTTAACAAAGCAGCCCAGTCTCTGGATTAGAAAACCTGGATTGCAGGAGACTTCCTTTTAGCTCTTACCTGGCAGGTTCCATTTTTTTCTCATCCTTAATGGAAATTGAGGGAATGGAGAAACTTATACACTCACATTATTCACTACCACAGTTCGATTGTACCAATACTGCATTTGTGTCCATGTTACAAACAGCTCTGCTTCACTATAGCTTGGTAGTGATGCACACCGGGAAGATGATGGACACTTTATCCAACACACACCATTGCCTTGATTTGTATTCTGACAGAGAATGAGTAAGAAACTGGAGATGGAGGAAAAAAGGACAAAGATAGAACAGAAGCTAACCCCTGGCCACCTCCCTGACAAGATGAGATAATCATGCTGTCCACAAGAAAAGCCCTTCAAATGAACAATAATTTAAGCGCATTTCCTCCTTGAAGTCACCTTGACATGCTGAAATACTCAAGTTTAAGAAGAAAAAGACATCAAAGGGCGCTCATTAGAAAATGTGACTTTTGATGGATAATTTAAGTGACAAAGTAAAGTTAAGTGTTTGAAGCAGAGAGGTCTTGCCAACATAATGTTTTTCACAGCTGCAGTAAAACTGGAGACTATTTTGTGGTAGCTGCAGAAACTTGTTTGTGACAGTTGAAAATTCAGTTGGCCAATTCGTTGCTGCTTTTTAAGAGAATATCCTGTCCTTCAGTCCAACATAATCAGCACCCATTTGCAGGTGGTGTATAAAAGGATATGCACTGGGAAAAGGATAAAACATTCTCAGTAAGTGACAGCTGAACTTTCATAATGCAATGCTCCATGGGATGTGAACTGGGTCAAACAGGGAAAAGTTCTTTCAAGCTTGCTAGTGCTCATGACAATTGATCTTTTTAGTTCCACGGGAATAAAAGGATTCCTTCAGTACATTAAAAAAAAAAAAAATTACAATAAAACAAAAGCTTATGGGTGTCTTGGGGTTACTTTATGATTCTGTATCCCCTATTGCCTGCTCTATGCCCAGACATGAATCCTGTGCCTTTCTGTGTCTTTAAGCAGGGTCTAGGAGAGGGGAGAGAGAAGCCAGGTGAACTCTTCAGAGTGGTTTGTGCTCAAGGACACACACACTCCCCTGTGTTCTCACTGCTATGGAGCCAAGGAAGCACCTTCCTGCTTTCAGCCAGTTTTTGGCTCTGTTTCTCAGGAGAGAGACAGAGAGTTAAAAGTCTTTGCTTTTTAAGCTAGCCTGCTAGCTGAGGAAAGTTAGTTTTTTCCTTGGGACTTTGGCTGCTTCTTCTTTTCTTCTGGACTGTTCAGCTACACCAGAACATCACTGGAAGGCCTTACACCGCAGTCCAGGGTGGGCCCACACCACACCCCAGCTCCAGAGAGAGCAAAACCACACCTACAGAAAGGACTCAGGTTTTCTCCAATTATTTAACATTATTCATTCTCATTCGTGCCTGTGTGCACCCTGCTTGTTAAATAAATAGGGTTTTTTTCACTTTCCTCTGAGAAAAATTCTTTCCGAACCTGTTGGGGGAGGGACTGCTGAAACCTGCCTTCTATCAGAGGATGTTCATTTTGGATGTTTTCCTCATGATTTGTCTCAAACTGAGACAATGGGGGACAACACAACAACTGTTTGACATATCTTTTGACACAATCATTTTACTTCCATCTGTAGATATTGAAATGAATAATGGTTTTATATAAGATTTTACCCTATAATTGCCATGCCACTTTGAAAATGGATGTGTGACGTTACAGAAATGCCTTTCTGACTGGTGGTTCTATGAGGATTCTGGACAGTTACCTGGAAAGGTAGTACAGATGAACAAAGCCTCAGTTAGTAAATGAACTTCATGTACGTATATGGCAACACTTTTTCCCTTATGTTTTGTTTAATTTCATTGAACATGCTTTGGTTTAGGTCATTAATGACTTGTAGTCCTGTGAATTTATCAAAGTTGCTATGGGAGAACTGGAAAGTGAAGTGAATTACTAAGAGAAACTGAAATACACACAAAATTTTTTCTTTGTTTCCATTTGAGAAGCATCCTGGTAGCACACTCCAGAAGTAATGCTCCCACCCACTGCTGCTTGTAGAGGATCCCACCCTTGATGTCTTGAGTTGAATCACAATCCATTGACTTTCAATAAAAGCTGCCCACTGATGGCAAAAAGGCCTCGACCAGTCTTCAGAGTCAGCATCATCTTTCAGTAGGACTGCTCATACTCTTCCATTCTGCTCCATCAGTTTTACCTGGCTTTTCCTGCACAGGGAACTTTACTGTGCTAAGCTCTGCACTCAAGAAACTAACAGATAAATTTGAATAAAACAAGCTCAGGAAATTAAACTGACCTTTCTACTTTTAATGTGTGTAAGTGAAAAAAAAAATAGCATTCAAAATTCATAGTCAATGTTCACATTAATAAGTAAAAGAAAAATAGATAGTTTTAGAAGTATTCAGTGACTCTTTAAATTGTGACAATAGCATCATGAAATCAGTTGAAATTGAAGATTAATTGCACTCAGAAAATTGCCGTCCATCATTCTGAGAATGTTTTAGTATTTTGAACTCCAAAGCTGAAAGTTGCTTTAAAAAATAACATTTTTGTTCATAAAAACTGAAGAGACTTCTTAAATACAGGAAAGAACTGCACAAAGATAAACTCAATAAGGAATAAGAAAGGAAATTTTAAAAAGCCTTCAGCTAAATTAATTTCATAAATCCTAAATCAAAGGAATATACAGAGATCCTTATGGGGAAAAAAACAACCACAACCAAACCCGCCAAAACCCCTTCAAAATGATGAAGTTTAAAATTCCTTGTTTAAATGACTACTAGCACAGACATATAAAGAGATAGTTTTAACATGTCAGCTAAACTGGAGAAGTGGAAAACTAAAAAACCCTTCTACACCTGAGCAGAAAAGTCTGACACATTGTGCCGAGAATTTTCTCTCAAGTTCTTATTGCTTTGAAATAAAAAAGCAATAAATCCCAGGATTAAAAAAAGGAAGATGGAAACACTGGTGCCAATAAAATTTACAAACTCAAATAAAGGATTTCTCCATCCTTTTAAATATCCTACAATAAACTCATAAAAACCTAGTTTCTTAAACAAGAGGAAAATGCTTTCATTTATCATACTCACTATGTAAAAGTCATTGTTTCAGAAGCTACAGTCTTTGCTTCTGATAAGGTTATACTATTACTTTCCAGCTCAAGTCTTACCTGAGGCCCACAGTAATGCTTATTACATATATAATAGAGCCAAGGAATGAGTGAATTGCCTCAGTGAATACCTGAATGGACTAGCTCAAGCCTTTAGACAAAAGTTTTAGATATATCGGAAGTCACAGCTCTTTCTCCTTATTGAAACTTTTTACACTTCCAAGTTCAAGAAAGCAGAAAATATTAAAAGATGTTCTCTCAATATGAAAACTTGATCATTTATTTTTACCACACTATCACGATTTTTCTAAGTAAGTACCTTTATAAGAAAAAAAATGCCAAAAGGTTCTTTCACTTAGCAGAAAAGGCTAGATAAACCAAAATATGAAAGGTGAAATCGGGTGAATTAAAATAAAAAATAAGTATGTACTTTTAATGAAGAAGGAAGACTATGCACAAAACTGGCTTATTCACAAATTTTTGGTCCTCAGATCCATACTGAATGCTTTTCTGGAAAAGATGTTCTAATCAAAGACAAGCTACCAGGCTCAACCCTGGAGTCAAGCAGGAAATTCTCTGACCGGTGCTACGCAGTAGGTTAAGCTGGGCCGCTGTCATTTTTTTTTTGCTGAAGGTGGTGAATGTCCAAACTAAGAGAGATGTTGTGCTGGATTCACTATTCAGATAAAGCATAACTGAACAGGAATGTGAGAGTTGCAGCCTCTGCCACAGTGACCATGAGTTAGCATTGCGGACGAGAAAAGGAAGGTATTACCAATGTAAAGATCAGGAGAGTAGGTTTACGCAGTTGGCATGTGTGAAAGTTTGAAGTCTGCCCTGGAAGACAAAATCTTCAAGGGCAGCCTCCTCAAAGCACCAGAATGATCCATCTTGAGCTACACAAAACAGGCCGGCATGGCCAGGGGCCAGGTTAGCTCGATGTGGAACTGTGAGTAATAACACTGAAACACTGTCCAGGCATCCAAGGATTGAATTAAGAAGGCCATATCCCAGCTGGAGTTAAAACTGGTGAGGAATGTCAAGGGCAACACTTAGTAAGAGAAAAGAATACTTTCAGCAAGAGGAAGACCAAGGTTAGCAAGGGGTTGCTGCTGAAAGGACAGGAGTCGTTGTGCTAAAGACTACAGGAAAAGCTCAGATGCTCAATGTTTGCCTCAGTTTGTATTGGCAAAGAATAATTCCAGGCTTCCATGACTTGGTAGAGAAACCTCATGAGGTTTAACAAAGGAAAATGTAGGGTCCTGCACCTGGGGAGGAATAACCCCAAGGACCTGCAGAGGACGGGGGGCTGACCTACTAGAGNTGTGGAGAAGGTCCTGGGAACTTTGGTAGGTGAGGAGTTGCCCATGAGCCAGCAGGGTGACCTTGCAGCCAGCAGGGCCAATGGTATCCTGAGGTGCATCAGGAGGAGTTTGGCCAGCAGGTTGAGGAAGGGAATCCCCCTCTCTACTCTGCCTTGATGAGGCACATCTGGAGTCCTGTGTCCAGTTCTGGGTTCCTCAGCACAAGAAAGAGCATGGAGCTACTGGAGCAGGTCCAGTGGAGGCCATAAAGATGATTTGGGGTCTGTAGCATCTCTTTAATGAGGAGAGACTGCAGGAGCTGGGCCTATTTATTCTGGATAAGAGAAATCTGAGAGGGGAATATCATTAGTGTGAAAAAATATCTCAAGGGAAAGTGACAAGAAGATGGTGCCAAACTCTTGTCAGTGGTGCTCTGTGACAGGACAGGGAGCGTTGGCCATAAATTAAAACATAAGAAGTTTCACCTCAACATGAAGAAGAACTTCTTTATGTTGAGGAAAGCAGAGCACTGGAAGAGCTTCCCAGGAAGGGAAGCTCAAGCTCTTCCTTCAAGTCTCCCTCTCTGAAGGTATCCAAAACCATCTGGACGCATTCCTGTGTTACCTTCTCCAGGTGACCCTGCCTTGGCAGAGGGGTTGGACTGTATGGTATCCGGAGGTCCCTTCCCCCCTTGGACTGTAATGATTCTGTGACTCTCCGAAGTTGGAAAGACAGATGGTTAATGAAGAGCTTCCCTGGGATCAGTACTAATAGTTTAATGCTTTTGCCAGCAGTCTGAACTATAGGATAAACCAAGCCCTCCCCAAAGCAAAATAACTGCGTGCGCCAGTATGGTCTGGGGAATGGCTACGTAGAAAAGGATTGAGACTTTCACTGACACAAGGTACTTATGTGTCATCTTGACAACCCAGGCCAACCAAATGCTGAGCTTCATTAACAAAAGTGTAACCAGCACGTTTTAGGAAGTGACTATGACCCTCTATCTGACATACTCACATGCCAGAGTCGTACGAGGTCATATAGAATCTTGTGTCCGGTTTTGGCCTTCAAGTACAAAAAACCCAAACAGTGAGTTTGGGAGGGGATGACCAAGATAAGTCTGGAATATGTCACATATACATTATTCTGGAAATGACAAGGATAAGTATTATTCCAGCCTCCACCTACACCATGATAGATATGAAAGAACTTGACTGCTCTCAGAGATATACACAGAACGGACAGGAGGCCATAGTTCCAATATATGGCAAGAGGATTTTTTTATTGCACAAAAGGGAACAATAAACAACATAATGATAAAAATTGTTAAGCACTGGAATAGGTTGCCAAGAGAGAAGAGAAAGGTCTTAATCCCTGGACATTTTCAAAACTTCTCTGAAAGAAAAACTGAGCAGCATCACCCAGATTTGCACCTTTCTGTGTTCAGAATATGTTTGGATGGTCTTCAAAGGTTGCTTCGAGCCTAATTTTTTCTGTGCGTTCTTTTGACTTTAAAGTCCATGAATCTGTGTTTTTGTTTGATGGAATAGGGAAGAGTTTAGAGCGTATTGCACTGTTTTTTGTGGGGAAGGATTTTGCATAGAAATGTCAACATTTTCTGTTCTCACGGTGAACAGACAAAATGGATGTATATGTTCACTGCACTTGAGTAAAATCAGTCTTGACAAGTGCCTGTATCCATGAACAATGTAAGATAGATAATAATAGTTTTTTTCCTACTGTAAACAGTCTCAGTTAAGTGGAAATTTTAGTTACAAGCTTAAGTTTAGTTCTGATATATCACGCAGGCTGAAAGGTGAACTAAGTTACAGCGGGGAAATCAGTTTCAGAATAATTGTTTGAGCACAAGAGTTTGACTAAGAAATGGAGACAGTACAATCATACAAATCAAATGAAATATGATAAAAATAAAATAAAATAAAAAAATAAAAATAATGTCCATTAATGATAGCTAATTTTTCTATGGCATCTTTTATTCACACATTTATAAACTGAAATCTAAAAAGGACTTTGCAATCTCTGTGTTCTGAGTAGTTGTAGGGAATATTTTTTTTTTAATAACTTCTGAAATAGAATCCACAATCATAAATCAGGTGTTTATGCTCCTAAGAAGTGCCTTGAGAGAAGTGTATCTCAGCATGATATTCAGAAAAGGACACCTGTTAAATGACTTCCTGGAATCTTATTTTTCCTGCGATTTGAACCTTACTCATTACATATCTTCCTTAATGCAGGACTGTATCTTAGAAGTCTCTATAGGTGTTGAAAAGGGCTCATTCAAAGCTGATTTTATGCAGCAGCTCAAATATTTGAGCATTTGTGGAGAATAAAGCACAGACTCCTAGAAAAGGTACAAACTGATAGCTTTCTTGTGTCCACACAGTATCCAACTTTTGAATTATAGATAACTGTGACAACACTTCTTTCCACTTCTTCCTATTTCACCTGTATCAATATCATTCGCAATATTGGGGATGTGAGTAGAAATTAAAAAATGTTACTGTATATATATAAACATAAAGCATGAATATCTAGTCTGGATGCCACAGAGAGCCCTGTGTTCTTTAAGGATTCATTTTCACTAGGGAGTGATAATATAAAATATATATTTTTAATGTTGTGAATGAAGGAACGTACACTTAAGGAACTTCCTTCTAGCAAAGAAGCTAAAGTGATCCTCATTGTCCTTTGTTCTCTTGCCCATTCTTTAGTCAATCTTGAATTTGCTCGTATATGAGAAAACGTTAAAGGTGAGAGTACAAGTCTCTCTTCTGGTGGTGGGTTTTATTTTCCCTCAGGAATACTGACTACATCTAAGAGGAGAGTAGCAAAAGAATCCCTCCTACAAAAGCTCCATATTGCTGTCCCAAGATAATTCACATGGTATGGCTTGTTTACCCTCTTGACATTTGGGTTTGAATGATCCCCTTACTAATTGCAGATTTAGTCAAAGAAGTTTGCAAAGCACATCTACAAACTGACTGTGAATTTCTGCTTTTCTGGTGCTTGATATGACTTTGTACAGATACAAGCCTTCATTCTACTGTCCACACTGGGTCAAGGCCATCTGACATTTAACTCCATACTTGTCCAAAAGGGAAAAAGTCCTTTGTGAATAGAGCATTTTAAAGCCATCAGATACATACAGACAGCTCTACAAATCTTCACTCTGCAAGCTGAGCCCCTACTTACAATAGAGTGGTCATTTATTTATTTCATTTTCCAACATAGAGTAGTAATAATAATAATAA
>VZTA01002458.1:71764-92515 GCA_013398855.1 Mohoua ochrocephala | reverse complement strand
GTCTTATGGTGACAGGTTTCTTTAGCTTTGTAGAGTGTGTAAATCAGAAATTATGCAAGTGGCTGCTTGGATACTCAGGTGTCTGGATCTGGATGTAGATATTGAAGGTACAAGGAATAATGCATACCAACCAGGACCAAAAAATATCCCAAAGACTAAAAACTTTTTTAAGTTAAGGAGATCCTGTGGTTCCAGGCAATGAATTTGCACTTGAGGTGTCTTGGGAGTTTTTTGGTTTTTTCTGAGGCTGGGATGTTTGTTGGTTCAATGACTCCTTTTTGTCTCTTCCCATTTCTCTTCACCAGCAAATTGTGTTCTCCAGTAAAACACCATTCGTGACAAGAGACCTCCTGGATAAGCTGTCCAGGCAGATCCTCGTGATGGAGAATATTGCAGAGATCAGCACTGAGAACTTGGGAAACATCACCTCCCTTACTGATGGTAAGGAGCAGCTTAGGGGGGGTTTCCTTCTGACAAGGGTTTGTTCGGGCACGTGTGTCTGCTGAAATAATCGCTGTGCAGAGCTCGCCAGTGGTGCAGGAGCTGTTACTGTAGTGAGGGCTGGCTCAGGGTCACCAGGAGGCGCAGCAGTCACCACAGCCAGGCAGGTGTCACCTACATCTGTCCTCTGTATCCAGAAGTATGCAAGTGAGAAGAGAAAGGACTTCTTATCCAGCTTGATGTGCAGAAGATGGACAGATGTCATTGCTGTGATGGGGTGGGGATGCTACCACCTCTGAAGACCTAAATTCTTCTTCCACCTTTCTTTCCTGAGGAAAGGCAGGATTTGCATTACAATATCAGAGGCATAATACAACTCCTTGAACATTTTCTTTTTTAGTCATCTCTATGGAGAACTACTTAGTTATTTTTCTTTTTGCATCTATTTTAATACTTGGAAGAGTTTGACAAACACATAGTTACCCTCATGTGCACTCTGGCAGGATGGGTAAATACTACAAGGTGTATTTACTATATCAGGAAAATTGAGGCCAAAATCGAGTGACTTACTCGAAGCCACAGAGCAGTGCTAGGACAGGGACCAAACTTGTGCAGACCATCTGTGGTGTTCCCCTAGTATTTTGTGCTGTCTAAAAGGAAGAGACATCAGTGCCAAGAACTGGATCAGGAGCAAGTTTTCTCACATTACAATGGGAAACAAAAAACATGTTACAAACCTGGGGCGAGCACATGGTCGTGCTCTGTGAAGGTACTGGCTCAGGGAAACCCAGCAAACAGTAACTGTCCATCGGTGGGATAGGGTGAGATTTGCTCCACTCTTACCATCTTTTCTCAAAATCAATGCTTCCAGCATGGCTGTGTTTCATCGTTCATTTTGTCTTCTGCAGCAATTCCAGAGTTCCACAAGAAGCTGTCACTGCTGGCTTTCTGGATGAAGTGTACTGGCCCTTCGGGAGTGTATCACACCTCTGCAGACAAGATGATGAAGCAGCTGGATGTCAATTTTGCCACCACTGTGAATGAGGAGTGTCCAGGACTTGCAGAGACAGGTACAAACTGCTGCAAAAAATGCTGTGTCAGCCATCAAAATGGAGTACAGTTGTGTACTGACCTTTGTTTTCCAACCCCTTGGAGATCTGTTTGGCCACAGCTCCAAGATCTCATTTGGAAACTAATGCTACAACTCTTGAAACAGTTTTGGCCCAAATAGTCGGATCATACTAGGAGAAAAAGGGGAGGTTTATAAGCTAACCAGAAAGTAAGTCTATTCCCAAATAGGGGTTTATAAGTGACTCAGTGAATCAGGAATCCTTGCACTTAATTTTGCGTGTCTGTGTAATGTCCCCAACCCATTACAGTGCACTGGGGTGAAATGAATCCACATTCAAGTGAGTTTGTCTGAGCACAGGTTCTCATCTTGAGCGGGATGTACCACACCTCAAACTCCAGCTACACTGACAGCTCTCCCTTGGACAGGATGGGGATGGAGGCTGATTTGCCCAGGTGTGGGCACCTGCACCGTAGATGCCTATGCAGGGCAGTGTTCTCCCTCCTGCTCCGTGCCACAGCTCTCCCAGACACTGCCTCAGACTAGCTTTCCACATGCCACATGCTCATGCAGGAACATAACAAATAGCAAAGCCAAGTCCTGCCTCTGTGCACGTCTCCCCTGCCTCAGTGGCACTGTGGAGGGGTAACAGGCAGCGTATGTGGAGAGGGGTTTACAGCTCAGGATATTGTTTAGGTAGAAATGACGCTGTATGGATTGCACAGGAAGCTGCACTAGCCTAATCTGTAAACTGGCAGGGGTTTGTCCTTACGAAGATACTCTCTGGTAATGAGACCCAGACAGGAAGAAGGCCTGTCCAGCTTCTAACCTAACCACAGTTGAGTTTAGAAACATGGGGAAGTATCTAGCTTTGCAGATGCAGTTCTTCCTTTCTGGTTTTGAAGCAGACTGCGTAATTTTGCCAGCAGCTTTTGCTCTCCCTAACCTGTCCCTTTGTCCATGGCTGCCTGCAGTCTTCAGGATCCTGGTGTCTCAGATCCTGGACCGGACGGAGCCTGTCCTCTACTCCAGCATGTCCTCCGAGACCATTACTGTCTTCCAGTATTACAACTACTTTGCCAGCCACAGTGTCAATGACCTTGGAAGCTATTTGCTACAGCTCGCAAAAGAAGGTAGGGTACATAAATTCTGCTGGCTAATTAGGGAGTACATCCCTGTCCTTCTGAGCTTAACACAGAGCAGTTCAGCCCTGAGGCTGATTTTGCAAAAGGAGAGAAAAGAGACAAAGAAGTGCCCTGGCTACTGAGTGAATGCACCTGAACTGTTGTACGTGTCAAGGGAAAGGAGCCAATGAAGATAGACCCGCAGTCATTTCTATTTCCATATTCAAATGAGAAAAAACTGTGTTGAAAGCATTGTTTATTTAGGAAATGGCTGATGGTGGTGGGCTCAGCCCAAGGCCTGGGAAGTTTTCTGTGCCTGCAGCTTGGATGATGTCTTGGTCTTTCACCATCTGTTATGGAGACACCTTCTGAAGTGCTGAGCACTTCTCAGGAACCGAGGGATCGCAGCACCTCAGAGTTTTGCAGGCTCTGCCACCAAGAGCTAAGGAGAGAAGCAGATGCTGCACAAAGTGTGCTGGATTGCAAGTCCCTGGCAAGCCAAGTTTTCTTCTCTGTTTTCTTTCTCCCTCTGAGAGGGAGTTTGAGGAACCTTGCCTGGTTTTCCTTTTTATTTGGGCATACTGGGGAGCTTTTGCTCAAAAGCCTGGAAGCAAAATGGCATTTCAACTCACCTCTAAAACATATTAGCCCTGGCTCTTGTTGGCAGACATCAGTCTGTCCAGGAAAAGCTCTCACAAAGATGCTCTGGAAGTCAATACACTTACAAGGATTTTTGGTTTCAATTGTTAAGAGTGAGAATTTACATCTTCCAGCAGAAAGCAGAGATTTGACAGGTAGGCCTTTAGCTCTGGGTAGGCCTAAGTGCTGCAATATCCCACACAACCCGTCTACTCATCTCCTCCCTTGAGGAATGTCTGAGAAACTGGCCCAGCCTAAAGTCCAGACAGTTCTCCATGTAGACACACTGCCATGCTGCATTTTTTTCATTTCCTTTGTGTGTGTATTATAAATCAAGGATCAATCCAAAATACTGAGAGGATGAAGTAAGTAACACTGACCTTTTTCTTGCACTTCTAGCGTCTGTGGTCCAGGTGCTGCAGTCAGTGAAAGATGGAAAACTGCAGCAAAATGTGTCCAAAATAAACTCCAATAACCTTCCACCACAGCAGGAAGTTTTGAGAGCTTTGGCTTTACTTCTCAATGAAAATAAAAATGAAGTCAGTGAGACTGTGGCATCACTTCTGACAGCCACTGCAGAAAACAGGCACTTCAGGGAGAAGGTAAGTGGCAGAAAATCACCTGTCGCATGAGAGACTTGTGTCGTGACTTTTTTCTGCCTGTATGTCTCAAATATCTGTGCATATAAAATAACTGCTCCAAGCTTGATTTAAACTGATCCAGAGGGATATCCTGTCTAATTTTTCTGCACGTGTGCAGGTCTGTTTCTGTCTTTATGCCAGTCTGCTTCTACCTGTCATTACGCTAAACAGGTACTAACCAAAACTGCAAATACTTACTGAGTGCTGTGCTCTCCAGCTATCTTCCACACTTCAGCATTTCTGCTGCCCTGTCTCAGACTTGGCTTCAGTCCAAGGCTTCAAGGTAACAGTCCCCAGCATCACCAACACGAAAAGATGTAGGTCTCAGGTTTATATATTTTTTTTTCCCAAAGGAGTCTGCCATCTATGGGACTGCCCACCATTTCCAGAGGGGATGGATTGCCTTGGGCAAACACAGCTCAGCTGTGAGAGCTGAGATTTGAGTCTATCACCAATACCAAAAGCAACAAGCAGGGCGAGGTTAAACACAGAAATTAAATAAAGGGGAGAAGGAGGAGTAAGAAGAAATTAGGGGTTGGCTTCTACCCTTTCATGGCAGACCTTTCCCTACTATCCTTTTTGTTCTTTGTCGGGAAAGTGCACAAGAAAAGGTGGCTGGAAGAGGAAGAGTGGCAGAAGGAAGGCAAAGGGAGGAGAAAAAGGAGCTCATTCTATCAATCCAGTCCCCTCCTTTGCTTGCTCTCCCACTTCATCTTCCATTTTTGCTGCCTCTTGGTATTTCATAGCATTCTTCTCCATCCCCAGCTTCCTGGAGGCAGCATCTCAGGGAAAGTATAACCTTCTCCTGGAACAGGCACGTGTAGCTGATACCTGGTGCACTGCCTGCAGGAAGGAGCACAGTGTGCCTATTGTGAGGGTGCTACACATCTTATGCTGCAGATGAGCTCACTGCACAGCTGAGTGCTGCTGAGATTTGCTGCTCAGTAACAGCTACTAATTTCTAGGGGCAAGCAGGAAACGGGTCTGACAGCTCCTGCTAACATTGTAATCGTTATTTTACATCTCCCTGGGGTCTGTACCAACTAGTTCATTATTATCCCTTCGTTAAAGAGACCATCTCAAGGGCCAGCTCTTGAGATACTTAGACTCCAAGGCGCATTCAAAGCTCTTTGGTGATGTATGGTGAAAGGCCCTCAAAGGTGCCGCATCGTGCATCTCACTTCAACGTGAACTTGTCCTCGCCAAAAGCTGGCCTGAGGCTGCTGATCCATGACTAGTGGTCTGCCCTGGATCTGCTGCAGGGAATTATCCCCCCCATAAACTCTACCATCCCACATGCTCACTGTCAGGGAGGCACGCTGCAATTGCTCTCCTTTTAACAGGGTAGCAATACCTCCGTGCTCCACCCTTCTGCTCCGTGGAGGCACAGACGTTTTCATTGCTGTTTTTCTTTATCTGTCTTCAGGCCTTGATTTATTACTGTGAAGCACTAACCCAGCCCAACCTCCAGCTGCAGAAAGCAGCTTGCTTGGCTCTAAGATACCTCAAGGTAAGAGACAAGGAATACATGGTGGTGCTTGGCTTTGCTTTACAGAAAGGACATCTGATAGGTACAAACAACAAAATAGGAATTGCAATGACAGCAGCAGTGGTGCTTTTGTTTTGTGTTGCTGTGCTCCATCCTTTTTCAGATAAAGTGAATGGTTTAGAAGCTTCTAAACCACAAACGCCTGGGCTCTGCGACCTTGGCAAAGTTTAATCTTTTGCCTATCATCTTTTCCTCCCTCTCACACTGACTTCAGGAGACTTAGTTCCACTTCACAGAGAAAAAAAAATCCATCTATAAAGTACTGGCTGAGAAGGATAAAAAAAATGCTTTCCCAGGATAAAATTAGCTCTAATGCATGTGAGTTGCAGCAGCAGAAAAGAGAGATCACAGCTTGTTTTGTGACAAATAACTGGTACATCTGGGCACTACAACTTCAGCTAGCATCTGGTACCATCTTTGCACTCCAGCCTATGACAGGATGGGAAAATGCACTTTTCTTTTGATTGTATAGAGCCATGGGAGACAGCAGCCACCCAAGCCTGGCTGGCACAGGACACTGGGGCAAAAAATGTGTGCCATGAGACAGACTCACTTTGGACTGACTATTTGTCCCTCTAATCTGTCCCCCGGAGGACAGCTCCAAACTGTAACTTCATCCCAGTCACAGCTGATGCCATCCAATACATAATCCAGTATTGTTTAAATATGAAAAACTTTTCCCTTAAATGAGAAGCTAGCAGGCATCCCTGGGAGGCAGTGGTGAGGGACATTACATCTCTGCTGCATGCAGGGTGCAGGGGGGGTTTTGATTATTGCTCAAGAGAACTCAGACTAGGAACCAGTGGTGGGAACTGGAGCTAGACAAGTTTAACTTGAGCAGTGTGGTTCCAGTGAGTCTTGAGTAGTGAGATTGGCAGTGGCTGGGGAAAAAAGCTACTGAGGACAAATATCATCATTTGGGGTCTTCAAAGAAAAAGCTGAAGCTGGAAGTTATTACTTCAGAGATGGAGATGCTACAACGGATAGGTGACTGTGGATGGGGTGACCCAAGGGCAGTTTAATCCACATCGGTTGCACAAGGTCCCACTGAATCTCTGAGGGGTTTTTCAGGTTGCAGCAAGCTCTGCGTTGCTGTGGCCTCATCCCTCACAAGCCTTTGAGCTGGAGTCACCAGTATGCTCCCAGTGCAGACGTACCCCAAGTCACACACAAACGACCAGCTGAAGACAAGGTGATGAGATTTAATGGCTCTGGTAGCAAAGCCCTCATTCAGAGCACGTAGACCAGACCTGTGCCCCTTGGATCAGCAGGGCTCATACAAGTACTGACTCTGTGGCTCAGTGCCCCTTCCAGGTGTCACACTGGGGCAGTACCTCCCCTTCCTTTCACTCATCTCTCTTGTAGCATTAAATAGCCAGCCAGAGACACTGTGACAGCTGCTCTCCCCAAAGACCTGACATTTTCGTATCAGAGAACAGGATTATTCCTTGCTTCCTTCCCAAAATAGCAGAGGCAAGGCAGACGTATGGAAATATTGGTGAGCACAGGCTTGACATGCTTTATAGGAAACCCATTCCCGAGGCCCCTGTCTCCTGTTCATTTCCCTGCTGTACCCTTACCTTGGCACTTTTATGGCCTTGGTCCACAGCCCATCACCCATCCCACAGTCAGAAGTGGCAGACGTAGCTGGTCTGCCAGATTTATCTATGTAGTGCATAGGGTAGGAAAATTAGAAAAGGGTCCACACCAGCAGCGGAAAATAGACCTCCTCCGAATGCTTCCCCTCAGGGAAACCCCATTCCTCCTGTGTCCACCAAAGCCCTTCGCTTGGAGTGGGAAGGGCAGTGCAGAGGATGGTTACTTGGAGTGGGAAGGGCAGTGCAGAGGATGGTTACTATTTCCATGCAAGGTTGTGGAAAAACCCCAGAGTGCAGTGTGTGGTGCTAACGCAGTTCTTTTTGCACTTCCCAGGCTACTGAGAGCATTAAAATGCTGGTCACGCTCTGCCAGTCTGACAATGAAGAGATCAGAAAAGTGGCGTCCGAAACCCTGCTCTCCCTTGGTGAGTTGCCTGGTTTAGAGCAGTGTTTAATTTTATTTGTTAACAGGGCAGCATGTAAGACACCTGAGTTATGCAAAGGTGAGACTCTAAATTGAAACAAAACTTTACATAGTGACTCAAGCAGCTCAGAAAATACAAATTCTTAAAAATCATTCATCTTGAAAATGAGGCAAAAAGAGAGAAATTGAATTGTGTGAGTCTGGAGGGTGAAGTAGAAAAGGAAAGATAGCAAAGGAGAAGTTGAAAAACAGAAATAATTGATAATTAATCTGCACCGTTTCAGGGCATCAGTACTTCAGTGGCACAGAAAAATTGTGTTTTTCTGGCCTTTTGGCTAGGCATGAATTTCTCCTCTGTGGGGGGGTGTCCTCGTGTGATTTTAGTTATGCAAACTCTTCAAATACACTCTTTCATTTACCACTTCTGCAGGAATTCAGTCTGCTGTTGGTCATGTTATTGCTCAGGTTATAAAACAACTAGCCCAGGGACACTTTTGAAAACTCTGATTGATTCTGCCATTCTTCTAGACAACATACAGAGACTATTTTTGGTTCTTGATGGCCAGTTCAACACACTAGGCTCAATGCTGTTTTCATGAATGTGCATATAGATGGCAGTAGCTAAGGAAAAAGGGGTTGAAAGACACAATTATATTTAGCAAACATACTGCTTCCTCTTTTTCAGCAGTATAGAAGTAGAGATGTGGAAAGACTCAATTCTTTAAAGTGCCAGGAAGTGGGAGGTGGATAAACATCGTTTACCTCAAGTACATTGCAGCAGCAGCAGCTGAGACCTTGACAAGCTTAGGTCAATAGGTCACTCAGTAAAACAAGTGTACAGATACTGTCATCTAATCATACAAGCCACATCTGCCTCTGTTTGGCTTTAGATAACCAAGCAAGTAGCATGAGGGGAAAAAAAAATAAATTTGAACATTCAGAGCATGTTTTAACTTTTCCAAGTAATTTCTGAAACTGCTTCTAACAAGACAGATTTTAAGAAGGGGTAGAAGTTCCTGGCCAATCAGTACTTTCTAACAGCAGAGAAGCCAGTATTCTAAATGTTCTAGGGCAACAACATAATACATTATTATGCTTTATCATTTTGCATTCAGGTGAAGATGGGAGACTGGCATATGAACAGCTGGACAAATTTCCCCGGGAATTTGTTAAAGTCGGAAGCCGCCGTGGAACTGAAGCTGCCACAGCTTTTTAGATGGAAAAGAACCTGCTAATCTTTAATAGGCATTAAAGCAGGGTGGAGCTGCACTTCAGTGTGGGGAGCAGAAGAAAGGCTTTGAAGAATTCTATGAGAATGTTCCCAAATGTAGCAATTTACTGACTTTCTTAAAGAAAAGCAGAATCTAAAATCCAGCTTAAGGGTTCCTATTGGCTCCTCGTTGCAGCTCACGATGGAACAGTTGGATGCTGAGGAACAATACTTTCTTGACTGGTTCTAAACAAATAATGTAATTGCAGTTATTCAGCCTCAACAGACTTCTGTGAGGTTTTTAGATTTTGGCATCTCCATATATTTTCCTATTATATTTACTTCCTTGAAGTTGTCGTGAAAGCTTGAGACGCGCGATACCGTATCTAACGGGGACGATCAGGAGGCCACCTGAGCAGGACTGCAAAGAAGCTTTCCCTCGAGCCCCAAGCAAAGTGTCTGCTGCCATGCAGTGTCCCCAGCAACACTCCAGCGGCAGGGAACGCTGCTCGGCTTTCTCAGTTGCGTCTTGGTAATGAAATCCAGGGAAAGGTCTACAAGTTCTGCCTCGAGAAACAGCGTGATGTAAACCCTGGGAGGCGTCACTTTGGTGACTCATTCTCCATGCATCCACTGGTCTTTTATTCCCTTCTCTTGCCCTCCAGCAGCAAACCATCATTAATCCAGCGATTCATGAGGGGGAGCAAACAATTATGTAGGTTTCTGAAAACTAAATGAAAAGGTAAAGTGCATTTATTTATTCTGAGAAGAAGGAGTGAATACAGCTAATTGCACGAGTCCCCAAAACCATTTTGTCCTGCAAGTTGCAGGCAGGATTAGATTTCATACATTCTAATTAGTGGAGCATAGTTTCTATAGAGTGATTTCAATATGAAGAACAGAACAAACTAAGTGGACCTCGGAGGCAGTAATAAACAGAGGGGGAGGTGAATGCACCTCCCCTCCCTGCACTGCAAGGATGAAAGACAGCGAGTGCTTCAAACTGTTGATTACGAGCCTTAAGTTAACAGAGGGGGTGAATAGAATTTAACAGAAGAGTGTTCCTGTACTGTGTTCATTATGCATGAAATGCTATTTAGATGTCAATTGAAGTATCCAAATTTGCATAGACGACATAGAAAATATTGCAAACAGTTCACATCAAAAGGAAACCTTGTGAGCCAAACACTTTGGCAGGCAGGGCTCATTTTGTTTCTGTTTTTTTTTTACTGTGAATGTTACAAGAATGTACATATCTGTATATTTATAAATATATATATTCTTCCTTTAATTAAAGAAGTACATTTTGTACAGTGCAAAATGCTTACTTGTTTACTGAGGGATATAAACTCTTTTTGCAGAAGGTGAAATAGCCATGTTATGGTTTTTATACTACACCTGTCCCATCAGTTGAATTCTTTCAAGGTGTCCTTTTGTATCTACTTCTTTTTTTTTTTTTTTAAATTTTTTTTCTTTTAGTTTTGTGGCATTTGTACTCACCATATTTCCTATCACATTTAAGTTATAATAAAGATTATTTTTTAATTACTAAGCACATCAGTCCATATGTATAGTCACTCTTTCCATCAGCAGCCGCTTCACTGTCAGGCTCATAGTTTAAGTTCAGAGCGAACCAGTTTTGTGTATCATTCAAGACACTTATCAAGAAAGGCTCCACAGGGACTACCAGAGAATATGCTGAAGAGGCCTCCCAGGATTGTTACCACACTTGCACTGATTACTCTTTCCTTCTGTGAAGACAGACTCTCCTCAGACAGAAGACATTCCTTCCATTCATTTTTGCCTTTTCAAACATTCAGGCTTACAGCACACACCTTGGGGAATGCAGAACTGCCTATGGAGCAGGGAGCCAAAGCTGCAGAGAGCAGCGGGCAGCTCACACATAGAGGTACTGCACCAAATGGAGCGTGTATCTCATCTCATTGTAGTTTAAAGACACCCTTTGAGAAGTTTGTTAGCCTAAAGCTGATCTGCTACACCCTTAAAATCATTAAAAATCATGCATACAGTTCAAAAGACCCAGATAGGAAGGAGTGAATTGTGCTCTGAATAAAGTCATTGAGGAAATGCACAGGAAATGAACAGTTAGACCAAACTTAGTTCCTGTTGTGGTACCCGAGACTGACAAGCTTGAACCTGGGATACAGATGTATAGAGGCTAAGTTTCACCTGCAGCATTAATGCTGTTTTAGAAAACTAAATACACAAATAACTCTTTTCTAACAGGATTCATGACAACCATGACAAAGTGAACAGACCTTAAAGCTTCCAAAACCTGAAGGCAAATAAAAATGACCAAACCATTAATTTGTCTCATTGCTTGTACATTTTTATGCTTGCAGAGCTGACAACGCTGCCTCTTCCTGGCAGGTTAACACACTCCTCCTTTGTGGAGTAGGAAAAACCAGCTGCACAGAGGTGAGCATCACAGGGCTCATGCTCACCAACTAGTAAAGGAGGAAGTGGCAGGCAGTAATTACAAAAGCTCTTAGGGCTGCAGCAGGCTTGGACAAAGTTAAAGGTCAGGGCCACCCCAGGAAAGTATGTTAGGAAGAAGTTCCCATACCAAAGTAGCTCAGCAGCAGTGCAGATGGAAGAGATGGGGAGCTCGCTAGAAGTGCACTTGGGAAAGGGGTTAATCTGGTGGTAAAGGTATCCTTACCTTATGCTGTAGTGGCTTTTACTACCCCTGCCATGCTGTCACTGTCTCAGCATTTGGCCCCATAAATAGAAACCTGCAGCACCCCTAGACTACTGTAGCTACAGCAGCAGCATGTTAGGCTGCCCAGTTTCACACGGCTACTGGCAAGGCCTCTTGTATCCATTAGACCCTCAGGGAAGTTATCCTTTATAGCTTCACCCTATCCTGCAGTCTGTGATATGCAGATTGATGTGGACTTCAAAATTACAACTGCCAGACTATACATCTTAAGTGTAGGGCTCCCTGCTTTGCAGTGGGATTGTCCACAGCACGCACCTTCAAACGGCTGCAGTTCCCCCGAGGGTACATTACAGGTATCCCCTCACACCCAAGGGTTTGACTTCGAACATGTCCCAATCACATTCCATTACACACCGTTGCCAGCAGAGTGACAAACGGCAGCAAATTCAGGTTCCTCAGAACACCATTATCAGTTGCTGAACTGCTTTGTGTTATTACAAGAATGGAAAGAGAAATGAATACCACAATAAACATTTTCTGCTGAAAAAAACATCGATGACAATGCAATACAGAACATTGGAGTGCTGGAAAAGCACAGCCTTGGCAAATTTTGCACATCTTCTTATTAAATCCTCAAATCCAGTTCTGAAAACAACCTGAGATGGCCCTTGAGGAAGAGTAAATGAATATGCATCACACTTTCTTCAAAAAAACCCAAAAAACCTATGACTAACTTTGTTACTGATGCAGAGGCTGCACCATAAGCTGCAACACAGGACAATGCTGCAGGCCCTCACGTAAGCACTCCAGTGCCAAACACCAAATGAGTTTCAGCTGCCCAAACAAGTAGCTATTATGGTCTAATTAATTTCTCCACATTGTCTAAAGTATAATGGGTGTTTAGCAAAAGTAACAATTTTTAGTGTAAACCAGTTATGAGTTCTTCCTCACATAAACAATCCACCTGCCCCATGGTTTGCTTGCCCTGCACAGCTGCTTATTCTTGAAACATCTGACACCTGCAAATGACCCACCTCCCCACACTCCACTCCTGCATGGCTGAAATTCAGGCCCGTTCAGACATGCACATTTGATGGGAGAAGCACTGGGACACAGGAGATGCATCCCACTTGCACACAGCCTGAACATGCTTCAGTGGAAGACAAGATTGTGTCTGCACCCTCTGCAGTGAAAAAGAATCAATGTGCTGGTAGCACAACTGCATTTGAATTCTTGGAAAGAATCACATTCTGTAGTTAGGTTCCAGAACTGATAATTTTATTGTGCTAGATGGAATGTTCTCTCTACTTTAGCTGGATATAAAGGTTGTCTTTAGTGATGTTGATTTTCAGCTGCTACATGTTCCATTGATAAATTGAGTTTCCCTGTATACTTAATAAAATGTCAGATGGTTGTAAGAGAACTGATCACAAACAAATCTCTGTATAATTTCTACACATTTGATGAGCCTTTAGCACATAAATACAAAGTTCCTGGACTTACTAGCACAGTGCTACTGCATGCATGTTCAAAAAAGCACTCAGGAATTTTCAGAATAAACTCAACCCTTTTAGGACATTTTTAAACAGCAATTATTAAAAGCATCATACAAGGGCTGAGAACATTTTCATATATTAATGTCTGAGCCAATAGGCATAGTCAGTGTTTCATCAAGGTTCAATGCATCTGTGACAAAGACAAAGCACATATATAGGTTTTATTACTATGGCACAGTTTGGCTCTCTCACGTGGCCTTCTCCTGCAGTGTAGTTTTTTTCAGTTTACACAGCAAACTCTGCTAACAAACTGCAGTTAATAAAACCATAGTAGTTTTGGTTTAAAACATTAATATGTATTACTGAGTGGCACATACCTTTTTGATGTAAAAATTTATTCTATTACAGGTGGGCCAAATGCTGCAACACATCCATCAGCCTATTTGCAGAACTTCCATGATTTATTTGTACACAGTCTATTTCAACAGAAGGATCCAGCATATCAAGGGACTGTCACGTCTTTTATTTAAATAAAATCAATCCAGAAAAAGCTTAAGATTTAAACCTAATAAGCATTCTTCTTGATCAGCCTGAAGATTAAGAAAAATAGATGCAGATACTGCACACAAATTCTGGATTCGTCTCTTTCTGGCAGTTCTGTGTTCCAACAACAGCACCTGTACTACAGCAGTTCACAGAGCAGGTGAAACAGTGGAAAAGTTGCACTTGCTCTCTCATTTTGGTCTGCTAGTTATGCCACAGTCCTTTCTTCCCTTCTACAGCCTCTGCAAATGCAGTATGTCTGATGTTTAAAAATAAAGCCACCTCTAAAAAAAATACAGTTAACAATGAATAACTAAATTAAACTGCAAAAAACAACTGTATCAAAATGAAATTTATATTTCCTTATTTAATAATGTTGAACTACTTTGTGAAGAAAGTTGCTTAGAATTTGAGATAGGAGAGGTCTAAGTCACTTGGCAAGCATTATCCATTTCTCCTTAACAGAAAACCAAGGTTGCTCTACAAAGCATTTGCCCAGCACCCAGTTTTGTTTTTCCTTCAAGACAGCATCAGTGCAAGACAAAGGACACACTGTTATCACCTTTTCAGTACTGTGATGGAAAGGAATATGTCTAAGCACCCTCTGGAGCACACACTGGAAGATGTAATCTTGTGTTTACAAAGTTCACAAGAAAATGTGATGCCTCATTTTCTAGTAAGCACGTTTGAGGTAAAATGGCAGCCAGGAGTATTACCTCCTACAATGGTTCTGACATTTACCGGATGTCACAACTGAAATCCGTTGTTGAACATCTGTTAACTTACCAACAGCCACAGGGAGTGAGTAAGACAGAAGGAATATAAAGGTGCCAATCTGATCGCCCCAGAGTCATTCACACATACCCTGAGGCAACCATCTTCGGCAAGGCCAGATAGATCCATGAACCAGGATCCTTCTCATCACTTCTGCCTCCTCAAAGCCACTCAACTTTAAGCTCCTCCCAAGATACGGCAACAGCCACTATTTGTTAAAGCTTCTCCTTAGAAGACCTTGTTACACAACAACTGCCCCGAGTTCACTCAGTACTGTAAAACCTGTCTCCAACTTACTCTCCTGCCCCATCCTCACCCCATGCAGATGTCAGATAAGGTGCTCAAGGTTTTAAAGAACCACTTTCTATTCCTGTAAACCCTTCAGAACACAAGTACCTCGGTAAAAGGGTGTCACATCTCTTGGTAAATACCAGAGCAGTACCTTGAAAACACCCCGAGTTTCCTTCCAGAATAGCTCTGAAGTACAGGCTGCTTTGTCTCCACCTAGTTTTCAGCACAGCTGCTACTGGGACCAAGAACACACCACCTTCCCCTCCTAAGCCAACGAAACTATTACTAAAAGAAATGGTCTAATACTTCCTACTTAAGCTCTCATTACATAACTTGCAAAAGGTTTCCTTAAAAGGCAGAGGAAATTATTTTGAAAGTCCTGAAAATCATAAATCTTAACTGAACTTTAGATTTTGACTCTTATTACCCATTCTTGACTTTCTGAAACCTCACCAACAGCACACAAGTTTTTGCTTTTCCCCCCTGCTCTATCCACCAAAAACATAACTTTGTTCTCCAGAATTCTGCAAATCTAAAGAGAGTTAAAAACCGCCCAGGCATTCCCCCCCAAAATCGGAAGCTTCTCTCTACAGTTTTCACAATTGATTTGAACCTAGGATTAGCCATTCTCCTGTCAATTAAGAGGCTGTTTTGGTAATGCAAAGATTTATTTATCGATTTCCAGGTATCATGTCAGACCAACTGATAAGAAAGATATTTACACAACAGTTGAAATACACAGTATTTGTGTTTCATACAAGCAACTACATGCAGCCTGTAGAACATTTTCCATGCAGTATTCAGATACTCCCACTGCTACATAATTCCAGTTAAAAATACCAACATCTGTAATGTTCCCACAAGAGTTTCTATACCTGAGGTTTAGTGTATCCTTTTCAAGAGGAAGTCTGCAATTAAAAGCCACATACATAAGCCTAAAGGTTGTCATTCCAGTTGCAAGTGGTTTGCTTCCTTTGAAGAAAGATCTGATCTATTCTCCCTTAAGCCAGACAATACTTGTGATGGCCCTTCTTCAGAAGGGCTGTCTGCCTCATCTCCACAGTTATGCTCTTCATTTTCCTGTCTGGATTCCTCTAGAGCCAGACTCTCCAGTGTCTCAAGATTGTCAGGTGCTTGCCCAGTTAGCCTCTACAAAGAAACAGAAGACAGTGAATTTAATATTTTTTCTACTTAATAACCAGTGAAATAAGACTCTGCATATTAAATTAAGCAAACTAATTACCTTCATTTGGAGGTTGTTGATATAATCAAAGCATTCCTCAGTTACAAAAATCTTAAGACACAAGTTCAACTCAAATTACTACCTCAAACTTGCAGACCACATTTGCTTTGTTGACTGTTAAGTTTTTCTTAGGTTCTTCAGTAGGACAGGTTTTATCTCAGGCAACCTAAAACATGGGGGACTGCTTCCCAAGTATTTACTATTGTACCATACAGGTTTAATTTTAGAAAAATTACTGTACAATCAATTTACACCATAATTTTTAGTTAGAGATAATGAAGCTACATTAAGTCTAGATGAACTTTAAGACCCAGCAGTTTCTAGCACTTGATCAAGCTAGAAGTTCCTCACCTAACCTGATCTAAGGAAGATAAACAGGACTGTAAAGAGGCTGGTTTTGAAGCTTCTGGTTGTTTGATGTATCCCTTAAGGCTCCTTTAAGCCTCAGAACTGAGCAGCTTACAACTACTAAGTGATCTTAACTATTGAGAAACTGTAGAAAAGTTTCCAGCTACATTAGTTCAAGTCCTCAAGTAATATAATTTCTGCCCGTGGGTTTATCACTAACAAGCAGTGCTCCCTGAATACCAAAAAAATTTAAGCGTAGCAAAATGGTAGTCTTTCAAGGCTGATCTAAATAACTGCACTAACTGAAAATTAACTTGATGAAGTTTAATTCTTGATTAATCAAGTTGCTTGCAATAATAATTCATTTTGTTTCCACCTCCCAGTCTAGTCATCACAGAATCCAAGTATTTGCCAGGCACCCAGCTTCATATCCCAGCTGAGAGCTTAATCCCTGCAAAAACAACCTGAAAGCTAGAACATCAAGGTTCCATGCCTATCTATGTATTTATTACAGCTTCAGAGGCTGTTACAAACAATCCACTCCTGGTAGAGGAGCCATAGAATGAGTGACACAACTACTCGCCCCAAGGAATTCTCAGAGGGAGCTGTTAGGAAATGTAAAACTTTATGACCCCTAGAGACTTTGTGTACAGCCCTTTTTGGGCCATGAAACTGACACTGCCTTGAGAGAAAACCTTGACTTTAAAGAACATAGTGCTCCCTCTCACCACTCTACTTTGACTCTGTTTCAAGTTTAGTTTCTCAAAGGACACACCCAGTGCCAACCTATTAAGCACATGAATTTAAGTCATCCCAAAAAAGTGAAAAATGAACCCTTCCTTCCCTCATCAGCATCTCCAACATGCAAATGCTGTTCTGTTAGAGTAGGCTGAATCCCCCCTTCAGAAAACATCGATCATTACTCCTGTAGGTTCTAAGATGGGAAAAACTCATCCCCTAGAAGGAGCTCTATGACTCTAGAATTAGAGCAATCCTGCAGGAAACAGGTCAGAGATCAACTTAAAATGAAGAGTCATGTGAGCACATAAAACAGAAGTCATGATTCAGTATAAACACCTTGGCTGGTTTCTCACTTTTTTTGCTCTAAAACATAAACTGAAAATTGTTTTAAGTACCTCAATCACACTGGTCATGTAATGCACATGCTCAGCAAGGGACATGAGCTCTTCATTTTCTTCTTTTAGGCGGGCAATTTCACCATCCTTCTGCTCGATTTCTTTGTGCAACTGAGTTCAAATAAAAAATGTTAGAAGAGGAAGACAACAGCCAGTGATTAAGCAACAGTTAGGTATCTTTGAGCAGCTACCTTTTCATTTTCTTGAAGCACTTCATACAGAGCCTTCCTCCTTTCTTCAGCCACTTCTTTCCAATACTGAGATGAAGGACTTCCTGCAGGTAGAGGCTACAGTAAGTCTGTGGTAAGACTGACTTCTTGAGAGCACCTTAAGATATCTAACTTGTATACAAGTATTCTGTGAGCTGTGATACTAAGAACTCACTCCATACAGCATTTTCAAAGATTAGTTGTAGAACTACAACCAGTGACACAAGCTCACAGGAAACAGATCCTACGCCGCATTAATGGCTGTACAGAGTGCTTTCAAGAAGCTGCCTCAAGCACGGCAGCAGGCTCTGCAAGATGGCCACATTTGCAAGTGTTGCTCTTCGTGTGCGCTTTGTGGAAGACAGAGGTGTTACTTCCAAGTCACTGTCCACACCGGGCATAATGGTTCTGAGAAACTGAGCACACAATACCGTGCCAGAACAGGCCTTCATTTCAATTTAATTATTAGTCACTGGAAAACTTATAGCCCAGCTAAAATAACAAACTACAAGACTCCTTAACACTGCTGCACACAATGGTTCTCAGCTTCTGGTTATCATGAACTCATTCTTAAATACTAGACATCTATACTTTATTTAATATAAAGGATAAGCATCATCAACTCCTGCTAGGCATTACAAAAAAACCTCAAAGCCTTTATGTAAATGACAATGGAAATATGTTTCAAGTAGTATTCCAACAGCAGCATAGGCATCTCAAGTGCAAGAAACACTTCAGGAATTACCACATACCTTTCATCATGAGATCTACAGCTTGAATGACATCATTCTCATTTTCTTGCTCCTTGTCCACAGACACCTCAGCTTTACAAGCCTTTGAGGCAAACTTGTTATTCCAGAGCTTCCTTCTGACTGAAGATTTTTTCTGCATAAAACACGGGCAGGTTTAAGTTCAGAGCAACATCCCAGCCTTCACAAAAATACAAACTTCTAAGCCTGCCCACTCACGACTGCAAGTTAGTCTAAGTCCTGCTTTCCTCACATAATAGTTCTAGTAGACATCTTCCTTAATACCCACAGATTTAGCAAAGGAAATGTCTCAAAGTTTCCCAAAGAACTCAGAAATTGCTAGGTTTTAATACCGTTTATTACTAGGAAAACAGTAAGCTTAAGTTGTGTCACCCTAGTTAGCAGATTGTATTTTTTTCAAATATATCAGTTTTCGGTTAAAAGCTCAAAAGCATTTCACGATGAGTAGAAATAATTCCAGATCTACAGATTATCTTTTAGTTCATACCTCATTACGTCTGCCAACCAGGCTACCTGCTGCTGAAGGCTGAATCATTTTCAGAGTCTGTCTCGGGGCAGCACTGCATGTGCTATCTGTGAGGTACTTCTGAAAAGACAAATATGGTTCAGACAGTTGCCACTCTTCTTTACATAAACCGAAAATTACGAATCCATCATGCTTCCATTAAGGCAACACACTATTCATCTTCTCAACACAAAAAAAAAATTGACACTGTAGCCTATATTAAGGCTTTTGTAATGAAAGGGATCTAATTATTTGTAGCAGAGATAGATCTTAATCACATAAAACTATGATCAATCCCTGCCTCTTAGGAAACGTTTACCCTTCATAAAGGAACTTGAGCAAGTGTTATGGCAGAAATATTCTGACTAGATTTCAAGGGCAGTTACAGCGCAGTGACTTTAGCTGGAACTCTCAAACTTGAGAGTGAGGACAGCAGTACCAGACTTTTGGGGACAGGGACAAAAGTGACTGCAGTTGCAAGGTTAGGTGGTAAAGTCACATCACTTGAGGCACTAGCTGTTTTTGTAACTTGTGAACACACCGAGTAGCGCTCATTTAAATAGATGTGTTATTTGATTACCCATTAACATGGACCAAAAGCTTCCTTGCTTCGATCCAGACAGGCTATTGTTTGGTCTAACCAGTATGTTTATCACCCTTCCTATCATGCATAAACACCTCTTTCCTGCATCGAAGCTTTCTGATTGGGTTGGTTACACTGCCACCACGGGATAGCAAACAATGGCAGACAACCAAGCAAGAGCGGCCGGGATACAATGCCACGCCAGCGTGAGAAAGTTACCGATTCACACCGTACTTCACAGGACAAGAGCCCGCCTTTCCCACGGTAGTTTCTGCCACCAATTATCCCGCTGTTCCACTAAAGGACAAACATTAACTGCTGTGGGAACAAGAATCACACCGCGTGTCAGACACTGCTCGCTGCTACTTAGGATTAGAGTTAAGCATACTCTGCCAAGAAATTAGTGGCCAATACTCAAATTAACCCACTGAAAGTGCAAAAGGACACACCGAGGAATTTATACCCTAGAGACACTATAGGGCAAGATTGACATAAATCAGACCTATCAATTGGGAATTTTCACTAATACCTTAAGTTTCCATTACAGTCACTATGCCTCATCACACAAGGACTACTAGCCTCTATCATACACAGTTTTGTACCATTCTGATCAGGGCCTATATTAAAAGATTTACCAAGAAAAGTTACTAAGGTTTGTACCTAATCAGTTAACTCTTAAAAACCTAAATTGTTTAAGCATTTCCACCAATTCCAAGGCAACTATGATTCATGAGAGTGACTTTAGAAAGTGAACTGCCTGCTTGAATACTTCAGTCAAAACATGTTCAACACAAGACACATATATAACTCTTCATAAGTTCCCACCTACAAAGAACAGACTACAAAACCTACTCTACAACCCCTTAGCATAAGCCAGACAGATTCAGTAAGCAAAGGCGCATAGTCAGGACAAACAAACCAAACCAACCCTGAAAAACTAAACGGAGAGACAGTAAGCTCAGTGTCAAAGTAAAAAGGACTTGCAGAGCAATAGGAAAAAAAGTAGTCATAAGCACATATACCCAAGCAGGACAGCATGTTCCCAAGCCACACTGTCTGCCAGGAGGTTACTCAAGCCAAATGGACATAAGCCAGGTGGAAGCACATTGCAAGAGATCCCTTTATATCCCTTCAGTGGACAGAGAAGCTTGTGTCAGACAGAGGTACTAGCTTTAAGGCTTTAAAGCCTATACCTGCAAAGATCCTGAGGACTTTTCTACGGTCAGTGTCTGTTTCATTTTGGAATTCATAAGATCAACTGCAACAGAAAAACAATAAAATTAATATAGCATCCGTCTGCTACTTAAATTCGGGAGACACTAAATAGAGAGCATTACAATTTCGGATTATCAGCTCTCATGACAGCCTTAAGTAGTCTGCAGGCTCCTCCAGAGCCCCTCTAAGGGCTGCGCCCGAGACACGAGCGGCGGGCGCGCCGGGAAGGCAGCGGCCTGCCCGCGGGGATCAGCGGCAGG
>VZTA01002458.1:42072-71118 GCA_013398855.1 Mohoua ochrocephala | reverse complement strand
CCCTCCCCTTGGCGCCGAGGACGGCGCTGAGGGGGCGCGCGCTGCCGCGTGCTGTCCTTTGGGGTTCGGTCCTTTCTGGGGTTGTTTTTTATTTTACTTAAAAGGAGTTGTACCAAACCCGATTTAATCACGTCTCCGCTTATTCTCATCGCTGCTATCTAAACACGGTACAACCTGCAAAACGGGGGAAGAAAATTAACAGTGTTAAGCCGCGTTAACTGCTACACAACAGTAATTTTACGCATGATATAGACTACAGCTCTTATTAATTATGCTTAAGGCGTGCTGTTAAATTTGCTACTTGACAATTATGTTCATAAAAATATTTGCACATTTATCTTTTATTTATATTAATAGTATCTTCTGCTGACTTGTGAATAAACATTTTGTCGAGTTGAGGACACATTCCTTGCAATCAAGGTCTCATAGAACAGCTATCAACATTTTCCCAGGCAATACGATGGAGCTATTAGAAATTAGGATAATTACAGAGAGAAGCATTTATTTAGCCTGCCATTCTGTCAGTCTCCTGTTTGGAAATAAACTCTATGGTACTTATGAGAATGTTTTAAGCAGAGTGTCACGGTCCGATGAAAGCAAAAAAGGCAGAACATAAAAAAAGATGCATTAGGAAATCTTTAAACAAGGATAGGGAAATAAAGCTGATCTCTCTTGCATAAACTTGTTCAGTCTTCCATTGACCCATATAAATTTTCATTGTCCACAATATCCTTTGGCAAGTACTTGTAGAGCTCAAATAACCACTGGTCTGAAGAACACCATCCTTTTTTCTTTTTCTTTGAACCCGATTCTGATATTGTCACTTGCTGTCCTCAGTGCTTATACTGGAAGGGACAACAAACAACGTGCCCTCATCCAGGCCACTGTCACACAGACTGCTCTCCCTTCTCTCTGCCAGGCCGACTCAGCCATCCCTGCCATGAAAGCTGTTCCGTCTTCCTGCTCTTTTGTGCACTGTATGGCATTTGATTTGCCACTGCTGAACACTGGGCTGGCACTCCTGTGGAAAAATCTGCCATAACTCTGAGATCTTACTCTTGAGCGACAGTCAGTTCAAAGTTTCTCATTCAGTGTGTGAAATTAAGATTTTTTTTTTTCCTATGCATATTATTTGATGTTTACCTACATTGAATTTCACTGCTGTATTTGCCCATCACTCAATTCCATAATGTCCTTCTGCAGTGTTTCAGTCAGGTCCCTCCCTGTTACCTTGAATAATACAGTGTCAGGAGTAAGCTGTCACCTCAGTAAGCTTTGTCTTCCATACAGAAAATGAAAATAACACGTGCAGAAACGTCTTCTAAATTAACATTGTTCTGTTAGGTTGGTTTAATCCTTGTTGATTCTGGAAGAAAATTTGAAATTTCCAGGTTTCAAAACACCAGCAGATATGCTTAACTGGTTATATATACACACAAATCTTACCAGCATTGAACGTCCTTTCAGAAAAATCTGAATACAGGTAAAGCACGTATCAGCACAATATAAAAGCATTCCTATTTTTACATTTTATGTTTCCTTATACAGAAATTTAAAAATCCAATAAAAACTATACAAAACACTTAAATTAGAGGCATGCATTGATTTATATCTTAAATCATACATAAGAGGCACTGTGTGCATTTTATGGCTGCAATACATAAACTGTGCATCTTGCAAATACTGTGTTTTCAAGTGAAACTTTCTCAATCATTACCTTTTCCAAATTCAGGTTTAATGCATAAAAAGTTTTCAGGTGGATTTACAGTTCGGAAGTGGAGTAACTGCTTTTGGAGATGCTGGTAATTGGGTAGGTCCGAGGTAATGGGAGACCGTTCTGATGTGAGAGTCCTGTTTGTTTTTCCTTTTAATTTGTTCCTTGCTGGAGGCATACAATCTGGAGGTTTATTACAAAGCTGCCACTCCTTCAATTTATCCAGCTGAAGAACATGTCCTCTTATGAACCACCGTGTCCCAGAGTTCAGTTTCTTCAGTTTGAAAGGTTTGTAAAGAACCCCATCACCGTCTCAGAAAGAGCGGTGAGAATTTATTATTAGAAGCTTATTCATAGCCTTGATTGTGGGAAACCAGTGTAATGATATAAAAATCTCACAAAAAAAAAAAAACAAAAAAGAGTTCAGGTTACTTTACTGTAATAAATCCCCTTTTTGTGGCCACAGTTTTTATTTAAATAGCGATTAGGGCATTTTTACATGCAAAAATCTGTCAACCCAATGCTAGCAGAATACATTTTTCTTCAGGCCGAGTGCAGTATAATGCATTTCAGCTTGTTTGTTTCATAAAAAATAAAACCCTCTGTCATGAATACTTATGACTATTTGCACTTCAAGTGAGCCTAAGCAAACACGCCGAGTTTTCCCATTGAGCTCGGCCAATTTGTTAGATTAATCACGGCAGCGGAGAATGTGTACTTTTTAGAGCTTTTGTACTCCATTGCTGTTGATAAATGTTATCAGTTTTTACAGCAAATGACAACTGAAAAAAAAGAGCTCCTTGGAGGACTTCATGTGCCTGGGAACACGGGAATAGGTGGGTCTCCGGCAGCTTGGGGGTCCTGGATTGCTTACACGCCAGCGTGTGGAAACTTCCTAAGCACTGCACAGGGAGAGCCTGGACTTGGCTGTCTGAATCTTGGCTGGCAAAGAGGTGTTTGTACCTGACAGTCACACGGTGCCTTTTGTCAAGGCCCTTTTTGTGCTCTGCAGATAATGATCGAGCTCTGGGGGGCGTAAGGACTCTTTATTTCTTCCTGCCACATTAAGTACAGGTAAACCACATCGTAATTTTTTTGAATTTTGTGCACTGTATTGTCACATAAATATCATAAATGCGCTCCTGTTTGTTAGTGTTTACTGTAAGTGTTGGGGATGCAGAGGAACACCGTGGAGAGGGCCAGGGAAGCCGGTGCGGTGCTGAGCCTCTGACACACGGAAATGCCTCATCGCAGTCCTGCCCTGGCCGCAGCCCTGCAAAGGGTCCGGGGAAAGAAGCCCCGAGGCCGCCTTTGGAATCCCCGAATCAGTAAACAAGACCTGTGCCTCTCAGGGTCCCTCGCTGACGTTCTCTTGGCCCTTCCGTCCAATATTTATTTCAGGGATGAAAGGGCTCCCCGCAGTCCGCCGGGTGACAGTAGGTGGCAGCGTGGCATCACGCTTCCCCTCCCTCTGCCTCTTGTTTTTCCGTCGTGCTTCGTGTGTTACCGACAAGAAATTCGTGGTTTGTCTTCTTTTCCCTGGGTTAATCAGCATGGAAGGCTGCACGCTGATGGAACTCGTGGATTATATACAAGGCCCGATCCAGGTATAACTCATAAGGCCAGCTGGATTTTGATGATGGCCACTGTTAACAATTAAATCTCTCCAGAGAGTACACAGTTTTCACGTATTAGAACAAAAGATTGTCCTCTGAACAGTGATCCTGAGTGCCTCAGAGGTGAAAAGTTAAAGAAAAATCTACATCTCACCTGGTTATTCTTTCCCTAGTTACGTACAGTGTGAGTCACTAAGACATCCCTTAAGACACCTTCAAAAAACCATAATTTATACAAGTGCTTTAAGAGTTAAAAATTCAACATGCTCTATAAAGGCTACAAATGAACAGTAACTGAAGCTACTGTTGACCGCAAGTATTTAGAATATTATTTACAGACTGAACAAATAAAACAAGTTTCTTTGAATTTTACCCTTATTCTTGCAAGCATCTGCTGATCAAACACAAAACCTACATTATTTAGGACCAATACATCACATGCCCAAGAACCTATGTCCCATTTTATGACCACAGCTCCCTGAAACTAGAAAGTGGGACATAAGGAAGTGCCAAATGAAGCTCAATGCTGTAGCAACAGCTGTACAGTGGTGTGCTGGTTTTGGCAGGGGTAGAGTTAGTTTTCTTCTGTCCACTGCTGTCCATCACGACAAGAGGTGGACAGCGGTGGACAACCCAAGTCATTCTATGATTCTGCGGTTCTAACTGGGTCCAGAACACGATACAAGGAATGTCCTACACATTAAACACTGACATTTCTTTACACAAAAGCATTCCTGTTGTGCCTTAGAAACTAATGTTTTCTCCAAAGGCAGAAAAGAGTGAATCGGTATGTTCTGAAGTATTTGAAAGAGTTTCAATTACCACCTAATTTGTCTTGTTTGAATTTACAAAGAATACTAATTTATTTTTGTCTGATGCATAAATATTTGGCACTGAATTAATCATAATCTGTCTTTGAAGCAAGTAGCTTCAGGGCTGATTCTACTTCTAACATATAGCACAGTATGTGTGGAACCTACAGAAGAAAGATAACAGAATCCATCTCATCTCTTCCTAAATACGTCCAAAACATACATAACAATTTGTGACAACCTATTAAAACTAATTATTAACATGAAATTATTAATTTTTAAGTCACTAATTACTAAGCTGGAAATTAAGAGCAGAGGCATTAGAGCACAATCTTGCCCACGTGCTTATGAGTAAAGGTGTAATTCTGAAAACAAGAATTAGACTCTGAAATTACAGAAATTTTAGGAAAAAGAAACCCAAAACAACAAGGTGTATCTATAAAGTTATCAGTTGTTTTTAATTTACAGAAAAAGCACAAGTTATTATGCAAACTAGTGCTTGATTTCACTGAAAACACTGAGGATATGATAACATGGTGACCGGAAAATACCAGCTTTTCAGAGAAGAAAAGCCAGCAACCAGATATTCTAAACTTTCAGTGCTTCTCAAAACTCCACGACTCACTTTCTCTCCCAAGGAATATCTTTTTGTGACAGGGTCTTTCCTGCCTTCACACGGGCCATCGCCCACACTGCCAGATTCTGTGTTTCTGCAGGATGGCAGCCCTGATGCTGAGACCCCAGTCCCTGGAGGGGTCCGTGTGCACCTGACTCCTCCAAGGGTACAGGACTGCAGTTACGTGGTGTGGAACACAGACTTCCTCACTCTGGGGGAAAGCCTCAAGGACACCAGCTGATTAGTCTGTGCTGTGCTAACCAAGCAGAAGCTGACCCACTCTGCTGACTGTTTTGCTCAGCCTGGATTTAATGTGCACAAGAAACACTATTTTTGCTGTGTTAATGGGATTTAAGCCTAAAAAAAGAGAACTATTACTGCCTATAATGCCACAACCTACTTGTCAGGTTTGTTTTGTGTAGCATGCACATTCTTCTCTTCTCAGTGATAAACCTTATATTATTGTAAATTAGATTTGAAGAGAGGCAGTCTGTCATTGGATCGAGTGTTACAATTGCAAAATACACACCCAGCTTCCAGGGCCACAAGCTTCTCTTATAAATGATGCAACATTGCATAACCATTATGAAGCATAACAATAATATGCAATTATCTAGTCAAGAGAATTATGGATCAATAGCATATAAATATTTATTTTGCTGAGTTTTAACTCTCCCTTCAGTAGGAGATGTTACTTTTTAACATATGTTTTAACTAAGATGATGATATTTTTCTACCCTATGAGCTTCATCGTCGTGCATGATGGAGGAAAAGAAGCACAACTATATAAAAGTAGGACAAGGCTCAGCCATTACTCATTAATTTAATAGTGCAGATATTTCTGCACGTAAGTGTATAATAAACATACTTGGGTTGGTTAATGTACTCATTTGTGTAAATGTTGTCAGGGTACCTTTACTAGACAGTGAGCCAAAAGGAAAAAAATTCTTCTCTGAGCTTGGTAAAGAAAGGAAGTTGTCTATATAAGGAGGAGCAGCAGTCTTTACAGAAGGAACCTGGAGTGATTCCAGCTCCTCATCCCTTTCTGAAAGGATTTGAGCAGCTTGACTTTGCAGAAGACAGGTGGTGGCTGCTTAACACATAATACTTTGTACTTGATCTCCCTTTTCCTTTACACACACACACAGATATATATATATGTGTGTGTGTGTGTATATATGTATGTATTTTTCATCTAAGTATATATATTCCTCTCCTCATAGCTCTACTATAAAGCCCTCCAGAAGAAAAACTGCTCTTATACCAGCACTACATTTGACAACATTTTTGGATGCATTCCTCAACCTGGGGCTGGGCAGCTGCCCGCTCCCTTGTGACTGCATCCCTACACTCAAAAGAGCAGCTGGAGTCACTGGGCTGGAAGAAAACGCCTTCCTTTCTCCTCGGCAGGTGGGCAAGGCGCCAGGTCCCTGCGCGGGCCTTCTGTGCCAGGGCGATCCCCGCGTCAGGCGGTGCTGCCGTGCCGAGCCTTCGCTGCGTCCGCTGTGCCGGCACAAAGAGGGTCACAGGCCAAGTGTGAGTCATGGCTTAAAATAGCAGCGGGCACAAGACTGCAGCACAAAATGTCGCACAGGGCAGCCTGGAAAACAAAACTGGACAAAACTGGCTGGAAGAGCGGCTGTCGAAACACGGCTCCCCTTAAGGACAGGCTGATGTTATAGTTAAAAAACTCTGGCATTCTGAAAGAGCCACAGAAGTGCAGAGCTAATGCAATCCTCCTATATAGCTGCCTTGCTTTTTACCACCAAATTAAGGGTTATTTTCAATCGGCATTGCCCATTAGGACTGAACAGCAGTCTCTGTGTAGGTAAAAATGATCTGTTTCTGCTCTGTTGTTGTTCAAACAGCAGAGGAATGTTCTGGGCAATGCCCGTGTCAGGGAAGGCATGAGGAGTGTTTGCATCAGAGGGTCTGACTAACACCGGGGGAAGATAATGAGGTTCGAGGGCTGCAACACACCTCCTGCCTACAAGGCAGGCAGGAGAGAGGTAGCCGAGGGAAAGTATGTAGAGGAAATGCGTGCTAAAGGAAAATAACTAATTTGTGGGCCGGGAGAGAACAAGGGGGATCAGCAGGGACAAGTAAGAGACTGGGGGAACAAAGACTGAAATGTGGAGTTACTGGAGAGTGCCACTGCCGTGCTGCATGGGCTTGGAAACACGATCAGGCGAGAGAGACGGTGCCCGCACTTGTCTCCTGCCTGTAATCTCTGTAATACCGCTGCTGTTCCGGTGAGTCACAGGCGCCAGCTCCCAGGGAAAGGTGGGAGAGATGCGTTCAGCCACCCTGGCAGCCTGCGCCTTGCTGTGGCACAAACCAGCAGGTCCCCGGCCCTTGGCTCCCCGGTGCGACCGGGCGCTGCCGGGCGCTTCGGGAGCAGCCCCAGGCCGGGACGTGTTGGACGGCGCGGTGTCCCTGGCGCGCCCGAGGCCAGGCACGGGGGTGGGCCAGCAAACGCCGGGCCCGGTGCTGAGATGGCAATTCCTCCTGCTCGCCCTGGGCCTTCCCACAGGGAGAGCGCTCAGCAGCAGGCTGCGTCCTCGCTTCGCTTCCACTGCTTCCATGCCATTCCTCCCTCCTTCCAGAGAAGGGCAAGGGAAGGAGGGCGTAAGCCTGTCTCCTTGTAGTACAGAAATAAAACCGCTTACTTCTCTCCAAGGATTAGGTCTGTGTCTCTGGAACAGCAATTACTTATTTATAAAACTTAGCCAGCCTCCTCGGGAAGCGCTGCGACCGCCACGGAGGAACACGGACTGTCACACTGGCTGCCGTGGCGAGATCGGTGCAGCAGACAAGCCCCTCGCCATGTCAGCTTCGAATACGTGTTGGACTTAAATTGTTGTTTTATTTAGTTTTACTTCGCATACGTGGGGCGGGCTGAATACAAATCCCGACAGACCAAATTACGCAAAATATGCCACTACAAGACTTGTTTACTTATAACATCACCACGCTTAAGGCTGAAACAAGTTTAAGTATTCCCGTAAGGTGACGGAATTTGGGGATCGGGCGTTCGTCGGGTGGGAGGGAGGGGAGCTGTCCCGGGCAGATACCACCTCGGGCAGGGGGGGCGATGTTCTCTCCCTCCCCCTTTGCCTTACCCCACCCCCGCCCCCAAGAACAGCGTTGAGCAGCCCCATCCGGGTCCTCGTCCCGCGGGCACCACGCGGGGCGGGTGGGTGGTTGCACGAGGCGTGACCGGGGCGGGTGGAGGGGAAGAAGGAGCAGGGCAGTGTGGATTCCTGGCGCGGTGAGGGCTCGGACGTGCTCCAAGACGGTGTTGTTCTCTCCTTCTCGCCATTCCGGACAAGGCGTGTCCGCGGCGGTTGCCGAGGCTGAGCTCTACCGCCTGGACCACAACAGTGCGCCACCCCCCGGAGGCACGAGCGCTTGGTACGCGCCGGCGGTGCGGGTAGGGCGGCGCCTGTGTGACTCAGGCGCTGCCATTTTGAGGGGTCGCTGGTGGCTGCGCAGCTCAGCTCCGCGCTCGCTCCGTGCGGACGCACAGGCACTCCCGCTCCCTCCTGCCCGCTTCCTGCCGTCGCTCTCGAGGACGTCCCGGGACCGTCTGGGCGAGAAGCGGCTCTCCTCAGCCCTTTCATCATTCTTCCCGGCCGTCCCGGTCCTCCCTTCGACGCCGCTCCGGGATCTCTCTATGCCCGCCGTCCTCCTCCGTAGGAGCCGCTAGCGCAGGGACAGCGTCCTCCTCCTCCTCCTCCTTCCGCCGCCGTCGCCTCTTCCTCCTCCTCCTCTGTCCGCCACCATTTCCCCACTCCCCGGCCCCGGGGCGCTGAGCTAGACTATGGGGACCAGGTCGGGGCCGAGCAGCGGCAGAGCGGGCGGCCCGGTCACCGTGTCCCCTGCGGCAGGGATGGGGGGGCTCCGCGGCTTCGTGGCTTTATCTTGACATGGCTCCTCTCCGTGCTGCCAGCACCGCCGCCGCCTCCTCCTCCTCCACTGCTCCTCCTGCGCCCGCCGGCTGCGGGTAGCGAGCGGGCCACGGTCCCGGGCTCTCGTCGGAGCCTCTCAGTCTCTTGCTTAACTGGGGGGGAAGCTTTGGGAGGGGTTCCTTTTTTTTTTGTTTTTGTTTTCCTTTGTTTTTTGTTCCTTTCTCTCCAGAGAGAGAAGGGGGAGAAATACTTTTTTCCCCCTCCTCTTCTTAACCGGGTCCGACGAATTTGCTAACCTAAAAACTTTTTAACCCCGACTAATCAAACACCTGGGGAGGGGAAAAAATGTCTGGAGAGAGGAAGAAAATAACCTGATAATTGGGGATTTGCTTTTTTTCGGGGGAGGGTGTTTTAGAGGTTTAAAATTGCAACCTAGATTGCAATTTAAAAAAAAAAAACAAACCTCGCAGAAAATTCTGTCACCGAAAAGCAGGAGCAAACCACACTCCATGTTTTCCGAGTCGTGGCCATGAAGTGAGAGGGGGGAGAGAGGCGGTGCTGCTGTGGGTGTCTCGCTGCCCCGGGCGCGGCCGCCCTGCGTGCAGAGAGAAGCCGAAGGGAAAGCCAAGAGCGCCGGCCATGCACAGCCTCGGCTGACCGTGCTTACAGCAGCAGCAGCAGAGAGAGAGGGAAGGATCCCCGGGGGATCAGCAGCCCAGGGAGTGTATGAGGTGTCGGGGGATGTAGGGCTCTCCCCCTGGTAGGGAGCCCGGGTTTGGGGCACTGATTCAGGTTTAAGTGTCTCGGTGAGGTAATACTGTCCTTTGAACCCCTGTCCGCCCCTTGTCAATGGCCATCATGATCCCTCTCCTCTTCGGCAGCAGTAGCCTCAGGGCAATGATGAGCAGGATGAAGTTAGAAATGACTCCGCTGTCTTTTCTCTTTGCTCCCCTGCAAACCAGCGCTGTGTTGTCTGTAGTTGATTTTGTTGTTGTTGGCGGCAGAGAAATGTCATACTTCCCGGGTTGTGCACTCCTCCTTTGCACCCTTTTCTCTGCTCTCCACCAAGTGTAATAATTCTAAAGAAAAAGACGGGCAACATAGCAATAGCGGAAGGCTGAGAATAATAATCAGTAGAGTCATGAATCTGGCTGGGGTAAAACGCAATTTGTAATTTCAGCTTCGGGTTTTTTTTTTTGTAAGCAGAGCAAAAGTACCCCCCCCATGGATTGGGCTTGTGCCAGTTGCTTTTTATTGTACACATAAATTGTGATAAGATTTGTTTGGGGTTTGTTTTCTTTTTTTTTTCCTTCATTCTTACCCACTTATTCCTGCCGCTAAACTGTTCAAATTTTTCTCTCCAAAATTCTTTGGGGTTTTTTTTCTTGATTTATTGTAAAACCTCTTGTCCAGCCATGGCTGGACAAGTACTTTCTTTGTTTCTTGACCCCTCCAATACGACATTCTCGTAAAATATTGCCTGAGGTGCGGTTTTGGGTTACATTAGCGTTTGATCTATTCAGTCGTATTAGCAGGAATCAAACGCCTTGTTTCTGTTGTACTTAAGTCTTACGAAAAGGTGCCCGTAGTTTAGCGACAGTTTCCAAAGGCTTTAGTACCACCTGTATTACAAAATGGGGGACCCAAACTCCCGGAAGAAACAAGCTCTGAACAGACTTCGTGCTCAGCTTAGAAAGAAAAAAGAATCTTTAGCTGACCAGTTTGACTTCAAGATGTACATTGCCTTTGTGTTCAAAGACAAGGTAACTTGGTTTTAAAGTGTGTCTCTGTGTTTGTTGCACGTTAAGTGTTCTGTGCAAAGTCTTGCTGCCTGATTGCATCAAATGCTTTATCCTTAATAGATTCCATTGACTTTTATTATTTTTTTTAAAATTGCTAGTTGCTATAATATTTACTTCATGTTTGTCATTTTGGCTCTTTGTATTTTGTAGTTTTGTAACGCAGAGGGTTCCAGTGCCTCGTTAAATGGTTACTTGGTAGCTTCTGTATTGGGTAGATATTTTTCAAAGTTAACACTGTAACTCGTTAAGCCTAATTGGGGTCTGACCTGCCCAATTACCGGCTGTGAACAGTTGAGCTGTGAAGGGAATCTGTCTGAGGCGATTGCCGAGTGTGTTTATCTGGTGAGAGCAGAAGGGAAGACCTGGCAGTTGAAGGGGAGAAGTCGCAAAATGTGCTGTGGAAATGGCCCAAGTGCGCAGGCACATGTGGAACTGCTGCTATCATTTCGAAATGGAGTGGGGAGGGCAAAGAGGAAATCTTCATCTGCTTGGCTGCCTCCTCTGCTGCGGGATGCTGCACAGCTGAGTGAGGAGCTGGGTCTTTCTAAAGCCAGCCATAGACCCGCAATTGTGGGAGAGTTTTTATCCACATGTTCAGAAAAGTAGGTACTTCTAGGGAGTGAATGTGCTGAACAAATGATGAGGAAGTGAAGATAGAAGCAAATGGCAACGGAGTACATAATGTACAAAATGCATGGAGATGAGCACCGAAATAGTTCAATCCCGTCAAATGTATAATTTTTGCATTTGCTGTAATAAGTAGGTGTTTTTAATGAAGACTTTTCCTTGAAAAGCTTTGAAAAGCTTCTTTAAAATTCCTGAGTTCAGTTTGCTTTTGTTTGTCAGTTCCAGTGCAAGCACAGATGGATATATTGGCGTATAATTTCTGGGTACTGTGTCATAGTAACATAGAAATGAATGTTTAAGCAGTGGCAACAATTAGATTTTCTTAAATGACACTGCTTTAACTCTTTTAGTTAGACATTGATACTACTTTTTGGTTGGTTTGTAGAAATTCATTGCAAATACAAATGTTTTAAATCCTGTTGTATTTGCTTATATCACAGTGAACTGAAGATGTCCATCCCATACCAGTTTGCTTAAAGGAGAGTTTAGCTCAAATTAGCTTGGTCAGCAAATAGTTGCCTCTTATCTCTGTTTTGATGGGAGAGGAAGGGAAGTGGAGCATTATTTGATAAAATATACTTTGTCTCTTAAGTAGGTCAAGACTTATAATGAGCTGTAAGAAAGCTGTTAGAAACAGACATACAACTTCAGTGATTTCACATTCTCAAAATGTTTTGACCTTGCTTGAGAGATGCTGAAATATTTGTAGTGAGTATAAAAGTTAGTTAACAAATGAAAATAGTCCTCCTTTGAGAAGATTATAGCTAACTTCAGATGGGATCTCAATCACCTGCTGTCACCAAATGTAGCATTGAAAGATTTCACTTTTCATAAAGGGTCAACTGTAAATAATTGAAAAGGTGAAAAGAGGTGTTATTATTGATATTTGCAGAGAAGCTTGCAGAGGCTCTTGGTCATCCCAAAGTCACGTACTCTACTTGAAGAAGGGGCAATTCTGTTAATGTTTAGATAGAATTTTAGTGTTTGCAAGATTGATATGTAAATCTGCGTTTTTGGAGGCTACAAAAACCTGTTGAACTTTTATAAAAAGTTGTCAGTCCGATTCTGTTTAATTTATAAACTTTTGCATGTAAATTTTAGCGTGGTTTGTGTCAAAGTCCAAGCCTGTGTGATGTGTACTTTGTAAATTTATACAGAAAATCACAAATCCTGAAATAAACCGTTACCTATAGTTTCTTAGAAAGGATTGTAATCGTGATGTAATCTGTGCTTTTTTTAGAAGAAAAAGTCAGCGCTTTTTGAAGTGTCTGAAGTGATACCAGTCATGACCAATAACTATGAAGAAAATATCCTGAAAGGTGTGCGGGATTCCAGCTATTCTTTGGAAAGTTCCTTAGAGCTTCTGCAGAAGGATGTAGTACAGCTCCATGCACCCCGCTACCAGTCTATGCGCAGGGTAAGGCTCCTTCTTACACTTGCTGAGTTCCACTTTTTCAACACTTGGGCAGTTCCATGCGAATCCTAAGGCTAATCCTGCCTCTTTTTGTGTTTTCTCATTTGCTGCACGAGGGCTCTGTGGGTCTGTGTTTATGGGGTCTAATTTGAAGGGTAGCAATAGCGTAATAACAGTTCTGAAACTGTTTAAATATGTAGTTCTTAAGCTCTACCTTTCATTTGTCTCATTCAGAGATAGGCCTTGGGAATTGTATCTTCTTGCCATCTTTGTCCTTTAGAAGACGTGTTTTAATAATTCTTGTGACAACTCCTGCTGTACAACTAAGGGATTTTGCTTTATGAATATTGGAAGACAGTCTTAGCTAATGTTTTCTTAAAGTTGTAGTTTATATTAAGTGGGTACTGATACTAAAATTCAGTGGAAAGCAAGGAAGACTTCAGTTGTGGTATGAGTAATACAAATGGAAAATCAAACAAATGTTGTATAAGTATCACCTCTAAAATATGTGCCTGTATAGATAAGTTGCTTATCTGTGTCTTTGACTACTGGAGAGAATGTAAGTACAGAACTTTACTGCTCACAGGATGTGATCGGCTGTACCCAGGAGATGGACTTCATTCTGTGGCCTCGCAATGATATTGAGAAGATAGTCTGTCTCCTGTTTTCTCGGTGGAAGGGATCTGATGAACCCTTTAGGCCTGTTCAGGTATTTGCTTTTGGGTTTTGACTTCAATAACTAACTTATTCCTGGAGGGAGTGTTCTCCTTAACCAGTTGATAAGGTATGCGAGTTCTGTGGATGTTAGCAAAATATGCTGTCTTGCTTTATTTATAAAGCAGTCAGTGTTTTTAATGCCAAATTCTCCTTCCTGTCTTTATGCACTGTTGTATTAGCCCTTCCAAAATGTAAGTTTCCAAAGGGCCTTTGCAAATGACACGTATGTATAAATGCACACAGTGTGTTTGTATTTGTAGAAGTGGATTAGATGTGCCTCTTAGTACAATTGAATCTTTGTCTAAATGTGATGGTGGTGTTAAGGTTCTGTCAGTATTCCAAATTGCTGTATTTGATTAGATGGAGGGAACCTTTGCATTATAATTTTGCCTAGAAATTGTTGCACAGGGATCTTCTGCCACAGGAAGGTAAATTGGGTTTTATATGTGCTGCAGGTCAAGTTGTGCCTTTGAGTTGTTAATATGTCATTGCAACGGCTAATGTCAGTGTTGGCGGAATGAAATTAGGGGATTCTTTAAACTGTGTCAAGACTCGTGTGTGTCACTGCCACGGTCCCCAGTTTCTGCTTTTCAGAACAGATCAGAAAAGGAAAGAACAAAAGTGGTTGTAAAGCCCCAGATTGAAGGAAATTAATGGGCTACACGTGCGCTTTATCTTAATAAATATTTTATTCCCCTTCCTCACACCACGTAGGCCAAGTTTGAATTTCATCATGGTGACTATGAAAAACAGTTTCTGCATGTTCTGAGCCGAAAGGACAAAACTGGAATTGTTGTCAACAACCCTAACCAGTCAGTGTTTCTCTTCATTGACAGACAGCACTTGCAGGTAAGCTTCTTACGTCCTCGTCTTAACAAGTGTGTTTTAATCATAAAAAGCTTTTTGTTCTCGGGAGCATGAGTAATTTTGCTGCGAGGTACTCAAGTAGAAAAACTGATCATATATTCATGATTGCATTTTGGCAGTTTGAGAGGAAACTTAGGCTATAAATAGGATTCATACGTGCAAAAACTAACTATGGGCCACATATATGTTCATGTAGAATTAATGTTCTTGTATTAAAAATTAACTAAGTTCTAAAATAGGCCTAACGGTGTTTAGGAAAAATTAAAACATTGGTTTGGATGACAATACAGAAATAATTCAAGTGAAGAATGAACGAAATAGTGAAAACATTTTATGCATTAGAGTTTGCAGACTAATTTTAAGTTCGGGCCGCTTATATGTATGAGATAGTGAATTTTAAATGTCTGTGGGGGTCTGCCTATTAGTCCTGAGTGAACTTCTAGGCTTAATATCTTTTCTTTGGGTTTTCTTTGCCTCTAGACTCCAAAAAACAAAGCTACAATCTTCAAGTTATGCAGCATCTGCCTGTACCTGCCACAGGAGCAGCTCACTCACTGGACGGTCGGTACCATAGAGGATCACCTCCGTCCTTACATGCCAGAGTAAGGTACTGGCCAGCAAAATGGGGAAGATCACAGATTGCAGCAGTGGATTTTCACTTTCCTCACCACTTTATTCTTTCAGAATTTAGAAGAAAATGGACTCATGTTCAGAACACTATACATTGTGAAACTTGATCATCCTGGATTTTTTTAATCATTTGTATCTCAGAACTTTGCAATTTTTTTTTTAGATGTTTTCTGCATGGACCTTGTGAAAGAGAGGATGCTCTGCACACTTCTGCACTGCATCAGCATCTTACTAAAATGTGAAATGAAGGGACTGTACATTGAAACAAATGTTTCCGAAAGCACAAGGTGATCATTTGTGGTGGTGTTCCCATTTGTGCTGGTCATGCCCCCTAACATCTCTAATGTTAACCATCAGTATTTTGAGGGTGAGAAGTGAATGTAACGGGTATAAAAGCCTTACAGCTTTGCTGTTAATGATTGTATCGAAGAGCACTATCATTCATTCTAATGAACGAAGAAGTGGCTATTACAGTAGGAAGTAAATGTGGGAAAGAAATCTTTCTTTAAAAAAAAAGGCATCTCATTTAATGTATAGGCATTTTTTGCCTCTTTTATTTTGCTGGGCCATGTCTAAGTTTACTGGCACTTTTGTTTTGGATCTCTTTCCCCAAGTTGCTGTATAACTGTATGAAGGTATTCTTTTGAGTTGAATGCATTTATACAGATGAGGCAGACCTGGAGTCTGAAGTTGCTAAAGCAGCTCAAAAAAAGGTAAAATAATAGCTGCAGAAACAATGTTGGTAGAGGATTATTTTTTCTTGAGAGTTGAGACTTGTAAACTTGCAGGCGAACTGTGCAGGAAATACTGGTTTCTAAAACATTTCTTATGGAAAACCCATCGAGGTTTTTTTTTTCTTTTGGAATAGACATTATAAACCAATGTAAAATAGTGTTTGGAGTGTCAAAAGTTGGTTCTGACAGAACATTTTAAGATTGTGCAATGATAAAAGGAAGACTACTGTATAGTTTTGATGACAAAGAAGGCTCTGCTTAAGGGTTGAGTACTTTACTGGAGTAAAACTGCATAAGCCTACTCCCTTTGGATAAAACTAGTGCTTACCTGTTGAAAACTTGTATTTAGCTTTTGTTTGGAATTGGAAAAAATTGGAAATTAAATAAATTAGGTGAAAGATGGCTGGTTTTATTTATGGAAATCCTATTAATTGAGTTTTCGTAGGATCTTGCATCTTAACAGTGTCACCCGCTACAAACACCGAAAATGTACAGACTGTAAAACGTTAAGATCGGTGGCAAAGGTGTTCTTGCAAATGTGGGCCATATGTTTTGAAAAGTACCTGTCAGAAAAAATGGCATTACTAGTATCTTACTGTATTGGTGCCTACGTGTTTTTACTTCCTTGGTTTTAAGTTCTTACAGGTTAATATGAAACGCCCTAGAAAAACACCACCTGAAAGCTCCAACTTCACTTTCATACTTGCCTTAAGTTAGAAAGAAATGCCTTGAAAATGCTGCTCTTCAGAATGCTAAGACTTTCTAAAATACTTAGTAAGCACCATACACCTGCTTATAGTACTGAAAATTTCTCATCTTTAGGTGCCTCTTCTTTGAATGATCTGTAAAACATAATACAAGGTGTCCACGTGAAGCTTGAGCTAAGTTTCGTAGGGTCTGGAACATTCAAGTTTCAGGAGTTTGGAATTTGACTCGTAAGTGCCATCCTTTGTTCTTGATTTGTCATTCTGGACGTCATCTCACCGCACTGACAATAGGGCCGTAGTTACCTCGATTAGCAAAGCAAAGGACTCCGTTCTTGCAGTAGGAATTTTGGTTTTCTTCAATCCGATTTCTCTTAGAAGAAGCCTCAAGGTGTTGGCCTGAGCGGCTGTGTACAGTGCTTTTCAAGTGTCAGTAATCATAGGGATTTTAAGTTTAATTACCTGTATTACAGGAAATAACCTGTTCAGTTTAATTCCTTTTTTAGTTTTGTACAGGGTGCGTAAGACGGGCTGCTCATTTGTTCCTCCTGACAAACCATACCATGCTTTCCTGGGAGAACACAGTTAGGATTAGAGGAAACAAAAAATTGGAAAACTAATTTTGTTAAATGTGGTCTATACTGCCCAGCTAGCAAACCTTGTGCTTTTGCTGTGCTATCAGAGTGAGTTGAGAACCATCTGCATTGTCTGAGTAGTGGGGGGAAAAAAAGATAAAGGGGACCAACAGGTTTCAGAGCATGAGGACCTTGGGGAATATATGAGAGTTTGTTCTTGTATCATTGGGCATATCTGAAGAGTTTCTCTCCCCTTAAAACAGGTCGGCTTTTGAGGGAAGAGATGAAATTCTTGTTCCACTCTTTCTCAATGGAACTTCTAGTTCAATCTCAGAATATTCTTCTAAGTCACTTTAGCAAAATGCCCTTCAGAAGTGAATGGAAGTAGTTCATAATATCTAGCTTCTGGTTTCAGGCCCTCTTTATATCAGGTTAATGGCTTTTTGGTAGGCTTTTTTCAAAGTGTAGGTTTTATCTCACAAAACGAATGTTTCCAAAGCACTAATGTTTCAAAGCAGTTGAAACTGCTGGTGTGCACCTCATTTTTGGAACTGTTTGTAAATACAGAAAGGCTCTCTTACAAGAATTTTAATTACTACCTACTGTCAACTGCTTGTGCGGCTCCTTTTGACATACTAATACCAAGGATTGAAATACACTCAGTACTGCACCTGAATATGGGAGTGTAACCAGGCTGTTGCTTAAGGATTTGTCATGAGACCTTGGTAAGTGCCAAGGGGGCAGGGATGAGTTAAGCAGACAGAAGGCCATTAAATGTTAAATGCATCTCAGTGAATTGTCTGGTGAAGCTTGTGTCAGGTGCTGCCTGGATGATGAGAAGCTTCTTAAATGTTATCATCTGTACATGATTGTGAAGCTTCTCTTCACTTCTCAAGCTTCTTCAGTTGTGCAAGAGTTACCAAAATGTGGTAAGATGGACAGAACTGCTGTACAAGCACTGCCAAAATGTAACGGGCAGTTAGTTTGCAGTTGATTCCCACTGTGATGTCTGTGTCAAAGTATAAATGCCCTTTCAAAAGCTATTTTATAGCTTTAGTGTTTATAAACATGGAAATGTATCTGTTGAGTGATATATCAGGTAGTAGAAACATATTGGGATTAGTCAGTGCTCCTCTTTAAAAAAAGAAAAAATTGGTTACTCATTTGGTTACTAATCTCTGAGCATTGAAAGTTTTAGATCAAAGGTACTGATCTCTCGCTGCAAGTTCATTTTTTCATCGCAAAATGTTAAGTCTGTTAGAAACTCAGCAGGTGGAAAGATGAAAATTGGAACTTTTATAATAGCCTAGACTTTTAAAAAATTGACATTTCTGAAAGACCTACTTGGTTGTACTTTGAAAACACAAACCCAAGGATCAGCCTGCGCTATGGTAGGTGGCCAGGGTCCTTGGGAATGACCACGTCTTTTCCTTGACACATTAAGTTGCAATGTATTAGTTTTGAAATTACTTTAAAATGTGATACAAGTGCCATAAACTCTTGGTCCTTGCGCATACTTGCAGCTTGTGAGCTCTGCAGGCATCCTTCCCTTCCCACCCCTGTTGTGCTGCCAGGAGAACACTGCTTTTTCTTGTACTTGTGTGCTGAGTCATTGAGGTTACTTGCAGTTACTGAACACCAGCTTATGTTGAATCAGGATCTGGGGGGTTGAACAGTGAGATGAGCCACTGAAGGGTTTTTTGCCTCTTAATAGTGAGATTAGTCTAATGGGCTGTTGGAGGCTTCATTTAAGATTACATTAAGCCTCCTGCCATTGAGCATGATAGTTGAAGTCAAGAGTGAGTAGAGTACATTTACATTCACTAAGCAAATAGACAAGCCATGTGAGTTTTCTTTAATTGCTATTTACTTTTATTAGCCTGGAAAATCATCTCAGATTTTTCATTTTGCATTTATTGCGGCAGTAAATTCACAAGCTGTGTAAGCCTACAGATTCTGGAACAGCTTTCTGGAGTGAAGTGATGAGACAACACACTCTTGAAACCCTTTACATGAGGTCTGCAGCAGTAGGTGCTGCTTTCTGCTTTGTGCACCCCAGCTGGGAGGGAGCTCACGAGGCTCACTGGGTAGTGCAGATGCTGTGGAGGGCTGCAGCAGCTCTACAGGTTAACTGAAGCTAAGTAATTTCTCTTCTGCTTGGGTGACTGAAATGCTTTTTAGGGCTGAAGATACCCGTGGCCTACTTCTGCTTGGAAAGGATTTACATATGGAAAGATCCCTTAATTTAAGCACAATTACTGTATGCTAGAGCACCCACTAAACAAATTGCTCTTCTGGACTCCTGAAATCTATTCAAGCGGCTACTGCTTTTAAGCAAAAGAAATCAAACATCCAGAATTTTACCACAGTGGTCCAAGCCCCAGGTACTGTCTTAGTAAACAAAAATAGGAGTCTTGTTTGGTGGAGTTAATTTGTTTTTGTTTTTGTTTTCTTCCTGAAGGATAGCAAATGTGTCTTGTTTGATGAAAGCTGGCAGATAATTTACTCTCTCTGAAGCAAGACCTGTATATGCTGCTGTGTCCCACAGCCACAGCAGCTTGGGATCGTGCTCTGGTGGTAGCAGTCATTCAGTGAATGCATTACAGAATCACAAAGGTGGTACCTGTCATCGTATTGTCCCTGAACTCAAGTAGCAAAATAGGCATCTAAGTGGTATTTTTTTTTCATTCCCACAATGAGGTAAGGGAGAGGTTTGGGGGGTTCTGGCTAAATGGTTTCTGCAGATGGAAATTTCTAAAATTGTGAATGATACAATGCAGTTGGAAATTCTTCCGTATGCCCTGGCAGTGGCTCAGAGCCAGTCAATGAAGCTGAACAGATTTGAACTGCTGCTCAGAACAGTTACTTAACAGCCTAATTCACCTCACATCCCTGCCCTCCCTGCCCCATCCCTGTTAGGTGGTGATGTTTGTGAATTTGAAAATTGTAAACCAGCAGCTCAGCCATGAGACCCCTGTGATGGGTGGCTCGACCTGAAAGACTAACAAGGAGTTCTGATAGTTCAACACTTGTTTCAGCAGTGACACCCTTCCTTACCTCCTCCCTAGTTTATCAGTGACAAGATGAGTCTTCCCAAGAGCGGGAATCCATAATGACTAAACTCCTTCTCACTGCCTCTTAATCTGTGATGTGTATTTGCCCTGATTAGCATCTGGACCCCTGGTTTCAAATGCCAGCGGGAACAAGCCTCTTCTGCTTCCTTATTTTCTCAAGGCAGCTGTAAAGCAGCACAGCTGTACATGGTGCAAGCCCACGGGTGTCAGTCTGAATGCATTTGTGCAATAGCAGTGACGTGAAACCAGCATGAAACGCTTGGCTGGCCAGGGTACTGCATGAAGTGGGCAGCTGAAGTTACTTTCACTGAGAGAGACAAACTGTTCCTCAACATGTTTCATGCCACTATGTGGCCTCCGTAAGAACAGACATCTAGACATAAGTATGATTTGGGTGTTTGGTATGTTTAAAAGAAAAACCCCAAAACACAACAAACTGCAATATGGGAGGGCTGGTCTCATTTTCAGATACGATACTTGAGGTTGTCTGTCAGTTACTGGATATATAATCTGGTACACTACTAAGACTCACAAGATGAGCTCATGAAATCACTTTATTTGCTTGCTTGTAAGGGAATTATGCCTAAATCTGCAGTGATGGAACCAGGTCAACCCCACAGGAGGTCTGTTAGTTCTGATGCCAGGTGCACCCATGTACCATTTGTCCTCACTACGGTAATTTGTTTCCATTCCTTTCTTTGAGGTTCAGCTAAGGTAAGATACAGATTTTTCAACACGTAGGTTAGAATGAAATCAGTGAAGAACATTTCCAAGTATTGAGTCTGATGCTTGACAGTTTACTCTCAAAGCTAGGCAAGCTCAGTGGTGACAATTCCTTCTAATATCATCTCTGCGCCTGAGTTAAGCTGTGAAATAAATGACGAGGTCAACGCACTGCTGCCGGTGAGGGATAACGGACAAGGTTGTCTTAAAATAATCAGCTTAATTAACTGCTTTGAAATAACTGGCCTGCATATTAATGATGTCCCTCTTATTAATTAGGCAGTACTAAAATACTGTGCTGAATAGTCTGTTGTAAGGGAGAATTCACTTGTTACTTCAGGAAGGTTTATTTCCATTTCCCTCTCAGCCTGGAACAGTCCTTGCCAGGCTTGAAGGGGAACAGGAGGATACTGTTGTTTCTGTGTGGAGGTTTGCCACTCTCAATTGGCCTGGACGCTTTTCAGTTGTAATTATGTAGATATGATGAATGCTAAGTGATAGAATGGGACCACTTAACTCTGATAGGTTCTTGAGGCAGCCAGCACTGATTGAGGGAAGTCGTGTTAAGTTGCAGTGGGACAGTTACACAAGGACAGAGTGGCCCCAGCACGCAGAGCTGAGAGTGTTCTCAATATTTTGGCACATATTGAATTTGGCACCTCCTTCGTTCTCACCCTCTGCCTTTTATTTCAGGTAATAGTCAAAATCACTCTTGTGTTCCAGTGATGGGGGTGGGTTTATCGCAGTTGGAGGGGAGCAGTTGGAATGTTCGCTTCTATTTCCTTGCGCTCTACTACATGAGTAACCCACGTAAGAAAACTGGTAAAGTTAAGAATGAGAAAAAAGGTGACTGGGGATGCCACAACACGTTAATAGGAAGATAACCAGAGCAGCAATTGCCAGAGTCAGTGAGTGCGCCCAGTTGCTTTGATGGATCCTCTCTGCTCATCCAAGGAATTTCCCAGGAACTGGAGGTACTTAAGACTCATAACAGCGCTCCAGGCTGAGGGAGCTGTAAAGTGAGATTTCATACAGTGAAGCATCTAGCTCTGACGAGCAAAGATTTAAAACAAAAAAGGTTACTGCTGTAGCAAGCACCTTTGCAGAACTGTTTCAGCAAAGCATTGTGTTTCTTTAAATGGAATTCAGGGATGATTTCTGTATAGGAGTGAGTCCAAGTACCGGGGGAAAACCAACTATGAATGTACTGCTGAAGAGAGGCTGCTACTGTTAAAAGTTCAACTAGCCACAAGCATGTAAGCCATGTATGCTTCTGAGACAGCCCCAGAGAAAAAGCTTTTTTGAGACTGTATATACCATGAAGAACTGTTCTAAACTTGCAGCAAAAATACATGTTGGTAGTCTGAGCCCACTGTAGGTATTTTTTAGAAAACTTCCTCTGCAGGGTTAGTTATCCGCTCATATTACTTGTTTGAAAGTCATTTTGGAAAGATTGATGACACATTAGTAAACCTGTACAAGTTTGTATTGAAAATCAGTCTGCATGAACAGGTCACCTAATTAATTGAAAATTACTTCTTTAGGTTTAGGAATGCACAGAAGAAAACCCCAACTGCACATTTCATCACAAAAGTCAAATGACTGAAGACAGTGAGTCAACTTCCACAACAGAAAGGACTGAGACATGCCACTTACTAGTGACTAGTGTAGATTAGCTTTTTGCTAGAGGAGAAAAATGTGTATTTCACATGTAGCATTGCTGTTTTCATTGCAGCTTGATAGCGTTACCACGAATCATTTGTCAACAGCTCGAAAAAACCAGTTCAGCCTGTCCACAACAGTGCAAGAGGAGACCAGTTATCAGCTGATGAACAGCAGCTTAACTCTACCACATTCAGCCCAGGTCAGATAATCTATAGCCTTAGCCTGAATGAAAGCTCCCCAAAATTATTTTTTTACATCTGTAACACACAGCTAATGATTTTTAAACAAATATAACCACAACCTCAGGTAGGTAGAGGTGAAAAGCCCACGTGACATAACTGCATTTTCACATTCGAGGATCAGAGGGAGATGATGACATCCCAGCTGAATTTGTGTACAAAGGTTCTACCACACCCTCTCTCAACCACTCCATGCTGGAAAGCTTTTACTTAGTGCAAAGAAGCTACAAAACTATGAAACAAACTTAAAAAAGGTAGTTTCAGAAAGCTTTATTGAATACTTCCTGATTTGTACAGTAAATCAGTAAATTACATTTTGCATTAGCCTGCTTTACACTTTCAAGCCAGTTTTGCACGATGTTATAGGAACTCTGTACAACCATCTTAGGGAACAAGTACAGTTGGTGAGCACGTCTAGTAGTGTTTGAGTGTGACAGGCCTGAGGACAGGGCTGCTTTGTCACATGGCACCACAGGTTAAAAAAAGCAGATCTCTTAAAACAGCGTCGTGCTGGTAAACCATACGGCTGGTCCAAAGGCTCCTCCCTTCTGCTATCTTGACCAAAAAAAGCCAGGTGCCTGGCTTTTTGGTTTGTTCATCCCAAACCCAGGCTTGTAGCAGTTCTGGCAGTAATTAAGAAATTTGTTTGTTTATTATAGAAGTGAGACAAATTCACTTGATAGAGACTATCACAACTTTGTGCAGATGATATTGCTTAAGTGAGAAAATAATTCGATATGAGATTCTGAAGTCCAACATTATTATTTAAATTACCTTTTCATACTAATTTCCTATGAACTTTGTATGTCTGCCTTGTGCAATTAACTTTCCTGTCGCCTTATTTGTTAAATCCACGGTGGCAAATGCGAGAGTTTTTCCTTGCTTCAAAACCTGTGCTGTAATCAGTATATCTTCTCCAATCTTGGCAGCAGAAGTGTATCTTCAAGGGAGGAAAAAAAGGAACAGGTAAGAGACTGTACAGAGGATAAATCCAAGAATATTCCTGCATTTTATAGTATCATGAAGGAATTAGCAGAAGTGGGCAATGAAGACACATCTCTGCCTGCCCACTTGCAAACCCCCACTTCTTAATGGATTTGAGCTCCTCTAACTACTGGCAGTGGTAAGTAAGTTTAAGAGTTCCCTGAGAAAATGGAGGCTAGAAAGAAACCCATTGGCTTGGTTCTGAGGAAAAGTCCATTTTGGAACAGAAACAATGAGGTATCCAAGACTTCAGTTAAAAGTTCAGCTCCAAGTCCTATTCCAACCACTGCTGGCTCCCTACAGCCTTTCTAAACTAGTCTGGCTGCCTCAGCTGCAAAATGTCATTGTTACAAAGGCTCCAGAAGGTCACTTCTGTATGGAACCCTAAGCATAGGTTAACTGTTTCCCATACTCTGGTTAGAGGAAAGTCATGGAAATCTGGGCAGCCCTCAAATGTTGTTTCCATTCATTAGACAACTCTTTGTTTTTATTTGCATGAGCAGGAGGGTGTGCTTTTAAAACACACTCTTCAGGGAGCAGGAAGAAATTTCCCCACAAAGAATTCCCCTGGAAAGAATTAGGAGGAACACGATCCAACCATGATCTGAGGTAAGGGAACAATATTCAAATGTTGGAAGTGCAGAGGAAAAAGGAAAACTTGCTGGATGTTAATCTCGTTGAGATAAATTTCATCAAGCGGTCCATTTTTATACACGACGCCATGTCACAAGAATGTCAGTAACTCCTAGCGCTGGTGTAGCACCAGCTCCATTGGCTGACAAGGGCAGGATTTCAGCCTTGTCTCATTTCCAGAAGCTGCTGCTGATCCTCTTGTGGTTACCAAAAAAAAAATTTTCTGTTTCTCTCTGTTCTTTCCATTACTGAAATAGCTTCCTCATGACAACTTTTAAAAAAGCTCCTTCCCAAAAAGGAAAAAAGTTCTTATAACAATATTTGATATCCAATCTCACTTGTTCAATGAACGCAGTAATCCCAGTTAAAAAAAGCTGTTAATATTGCTTCATGTAACATTGCCTAAAGGTAATTTTGGATCACCTCCAGAGACAGCACTTTCTTCAGATTTCAGCCCTTATGTAATTGGGTGCACATAACTGATAGTGTCAATAATTTAGATGTTGGCCTCTTGTTATACTACTGCAGGGAAAAACCCATAACCATAGGAGAATTTTAGGTTTTAATTTCCAGTAAGATCCTAGTCATCACAGCGGTAGTATGAAGCTTAAATAGATGCTTAATCCCATGTACCCAGGGGAGAAATCAGAAGGTGCTGGGAAAGAAAGGAGGGAACCTGGGAAAGATACAGATTATTCCCCATTTTTATTTTTTAAAAAAAAAGCTTTTTTTTTTTTAAGACAGTTTTGATGAGGGGTTACTTTTCTAAGATTTTTAATGCTCTGTGTTAGTTATTCCAAGTAGGATTTCTTTAGTTCCAATTGGTCATAATCTCTTCGTTAAAAGTAACGAAGCAAAGATGACAAGCTACAATAACATGATCAAAGAAAGTTTCAGAACAATTGGGTTTTTTAAGACACTTTGAATTTTCATTACAGGAAGAACTATTCTCAGTATAAAACTACCTTAAAATAACCTAGAGCAAAGGAATCTTCTTCCACTGAGAAATTCTGATTCAATCTGTAGTTCACCCTCTATATGAGCACACAAGAGAGGTGTACTCTTTCCTGCTTTAATATTTTTCTCTGGTTTATGGACTAATACTAAAGAAGGGTTTATAAAAAGCTGCTTACCCTAGACCTTGGGTTTTGAGGAGACATTAACATATCTGCACAAGCGAAAACTGAAACCAAACCAATTTCTTAACACTAAAATTGGACACATATCAACATCCCTTTACATTCTGTGAAGGAATGGGCGCTGTCTCTTAAACACATGTAACAAATATTTTATTTTTTAAAAAAAAAGCAGTTTTAAGTCCAACTCAAAATTTGAAACCAAATGGCAGTCTCCAAAAATACACACACAACCCCCTTAATTTATCAAAACAGGACTTCTGAAACCAAAGAAAACACACTTTTTTAGTGAGTGCCACAGCACAGAAATGATGCACAATGGAGTCAACAGTAAGCATATTTTAGTACACACAGTGGATGATACCTACGTGATGTTCATGTCCACACTGACCCCAGGCATTGCTCTTTCTGTGTACAGCAATGCTGCTGTTGACACCACATCCACCAGTGTGGCTGTCAACCCTCCATGTAATGTGCCACCTCTGTTTGTATGCTCCTCCTCTACTTTCATTTCACAAACAACTTTTCCAGGAGTTGCAGACTGAAGTTTCATCTGTATAACCAAAAAAAGGAATAAAAAGCTTACTGACGAGTAGTACCAACACCTAATACTGCCCTCAATCAAACTGAAAGTAAATCTTGTCTGACTCTGGACTCATGAGACAAATTAAAAGATGGAAAATATAGTAATTCAACTGTCCCATTAGATATTTCCACAAATTTTGAGCAGAAGACTGTTGCCTTAGAAAAATTTGTACTTCTAATGCAGATAAATATTTAAACTGACAGCTTAACAAAACTTCAATACTTGCTATGCTGTCAGGAATTCCTTAGGAGGAAACTGTCTTCAGCCTTCCTTCTGCTTTAATCTGTGAGTGAAAAGCCAGATTAGAGGGAACACAAAACTGCTCTGAGTATCTGTGTGTACCACAGTTGTGAAGGCATATTTGTTAGCTCACAAAATGAACATGAGACCACCAGTAACTCATTAATCATTATATTAGAGCAACCTCAGTAAAAATCAGTATTTTGAAATGAGCATTAGAAATACTAATCAGCTTGGCCTCCCTGATCAGAAATTCATATCTGTGAGTAGAAGTATCCAAGACTGTATCACAGTGTGACAGCATCATTATCTGCACATACAGTTTTATTCCAGCCCATAAGTGGTAAATACAGAATTGCAGTTCACCTATGGCACCACGCTTCCCCCTGTAACCAACAAAAGAAGCTGGAATTTTGAGACCAAGAAGTTACTGCAATTCAGTATTTAAAAATCTCTATTTAAATGTCTTCATTTAGTAGCACTATATATGTATTCAAAATCTGAAAGCAGATGCAAAACTGGGGTAAGTTCCACATATATATACATGTGTAACTAAGACNTCTGAAAGCAGATGCAAAACTGGGATAAGTTCCACATGTGTACCTAAGAATTTGAAGTGCCTTTAGACTATTAAAAGTGAAATGTGGACATATTTATTATATTTATTCCTACTAATTTTCAGGTTTTTTACAAGGCCTTTTTAAAACTTTAATGTTTCCATTCTGTTACCAGCTGAGTTGATTTAAATCTTTTTTGATCTTAAAAGTTATTAAGATTGAAATGTTTCCAGTTTCATTGTTCCTTATTTATAATGCAATGTAAGAGCTGTTTCACCCTTTCTGGTAAGCCAAAGCTTATCCAAATTTTGCAGACGAATGATACTAAGATCAATGATGACGTAGTACAGTCTTCTAATGGAAAAAGCTGGGATTAAACCGAGAGGAAATTACTGAGGCAACGTCCTAATATAGAAATAGCACTTATATCAATGAAAATCCAAAGTCCTAAATCAGGTATGCTGCTGCACTGGAGGCCTAAGCTTCCGACAGAATTTTTCAGGAGGACTTCACTGGTGCCCCATGCTGGGAGCAGATGGCTTCCACTCCCGTCAGGGACTGGTGCTCCAACCCACCAGCAAGGCAAGGAAAGCATCTGGTCCCGTTTGTCATTGCTCTGATCTGGCACTACATGCCTGCTCTCCTTGACGAAAATAGTTCAGTACTCGAACGCTTCCAGGACCTACTCAGCTAGAGCTGCAGGTCTGTGCTTCTCCCAGCCCTGCTGTGCTTGTCCTCCCACACGTCTGCCTCGGGGAACAGCACACTGCTTCAGCTTCCAGCCTTTAAACACACAGTCATTAAACCCTGTGTAGATACCACGCTGGAGTTAAACGAGAAACTAAGTCTGAGGCTGGAGGTGAAAGGTTTCAGACTAAAAAGTGTCTTCTCCAGAATAAGAAAGGCCTTGAGTCATTTAGTTATGGTAAGAGAGATTTCAGGTATCTCCCAGAAAAGCAGCAGTTACTTTTAATTCAAACACAAGTGTACTTTTATTGTTATTATCATCAGGTTCCTAGCATCCTAATTCTAGAAGGTTGCAGGAAAAATCTAAAAGTATTCCAGAGCAAGACAGGAAGCCTGTCTCCCAAGGCTCACTTCCAGCTGAAATGCTAATATTTGCTCACCATTAATCAGGATTTAAAAGGGGTGTAAAGTTATCACAGTGAAGTGGTGACTAAGAACTAAATGGACTGTATAAATAAATTATCTTCTTAAAGCTTTTATACATTTTTAAAAAACTTTATATGTGCCAACATGTCTTGGAAAAACATGACTGTAAGAATTACTTTGCGACCAGTTGATTTCTATTAAATGTATCAGATCATGGAGCTGTCAACAAAAGCATTGCTTCCAGTACAACATTTGCTCCTCTACAAAGCAAAGTATATGATTTTTTGCATGGCCGGTTTTCTTAGATACATTTACTCCATCACTCCATGTCACAGGTACACAAACAAATAAAAATTAAAGGGAAAGTTTAATGAGAACAAACTGCTTCACAGACCTTTCCTACACAGCAGCTACGGTACCGCATACTACACAATTTACAGTGTAAACGAACAGTAACTTCAACTTTTTTTTGAGCATAACGTAGCAGCAGTACCGGTCAATGCCATTTCTTTACACCACAAGGTACAGTGAAGGTGTAGTGTAAGGCCTTGTGCAGAAATTCACAGGGCACTGGGGCGTGCACTGTGCTTTCAGTCCGATTTCAGGCTGAGGTGCGAGATGTCATAACGAGCTACCTTTTTAATTTTAAACAGGGACAAGTTTATTTCACAATTTCACGGTCCTGAAAGTTAGCTGCTTCGCATGCACTGCGAAGGAAAGAATGCCACTCGCTGAATGACTCCTGAAAGTTATTCAGCACAGTCACCTTCAGAGAGCTGCTGGAAGGCAGCTGGAGTATTTGAGGAGAGTTACCGAATAACAACTGAGTTATTTTTCTTATAACAGCTGTAGTTTTCTACCCCGTGTTAGCAGCACGGCCACACGCCCCCGTTCCGAGGCCTGGAATGCGGGGAAACACCGGCGGGCCTGCACCACCGGGCTCCTGCCGTGCCCGCCGCCCCGCCGAGGCTCGGCCCTTTCCAGCCCCGGCGGCCTGACCCCCTGATCCCGATTCAGCCTGTCATTCCGGGAGGAGACACAAGGTCGTACAAACGGGCTGCCCCGGCGGGGCCGCGCTCCCGGAGCCCTGCCCTCCAAGTGCCCGTACCTTGCGGAGCACCCGGTCGAAGCCCTTCGACTCCACCATGTACTTCATGGCCTCCTTCAGGCTCTCCATCGTGATCCCCATGCTGCCGCCCCGCTGACCGCCACCCGCCCGCGCCCCGGAACGGCAACCCCGGCGGGCGGTGCCTCCCCCCGCCTTCCGCCGCAGCCATGGAGGAGGGGGCCGAGGCAGCGCCGAGCCCGCCGCCGGCGGAGCAGAAGCGGGAGCAGGAGGATGAGGATGAGGAGGCGC